>NNCF01126363.1:0-63328 GCA_002313205.1 Laupala kohalensis | reverse complement strand
AGGCTCTAGACAATGGTGAACTTGCTTCACTATTTTATTCTTACAAGTGATGTTTTTTAATGTTTTTAGAAAGAAAAATTTATGGGTATTAATTTTTAGATAATTGGAACATTAAAAAAAATAAAGCAGGTATGTGATATACATTTTAAAAAATTATAATTCACAATTGTATGTATAATTATTTTTTTTTGTACTTATTAATGTCACATATCGTCAAGTATTTTGTAACTATTTTATTATTGATTTATTTTGTACATACATTTTTATCTTGTAATTCC
The DNA here is from genome assembly GCA_002313205.1 of Laupala kohalensis. NCBI lineage: Eukaryota > Metazoa > Arthropoda > Insecta > Orthoptera > Trigonidiidae > Laupala > Laupala kohalensis. The sequence continues at coordinate 63,050 of NNCF01126363.1, read as the reverse complement.
ATTGTAATTCTACTTTTGAATACCAATTTCCAGCGACTCTGAAGATGATGCCAAACTAGCATCGAAACGTTGGCCATATAATAGTGAATACTAATAAAGTATTACCTTAAAAGTTTATTTTCTATAATAATATTCGCATAATTATTGTCCTTCAAGTATAAATATATCAAGACGATTATTATATCTACGTTAAATAAAAATATAGTTAATTTTAGAAAAAATAATGCAGAGGAATGTATGTAAGATGAGTGAATAGAGATCTCGCGAACAGATCTTTCTTTTTTTTTTTCATTCGTTCCTGATTGTACAAGATATTTCAATCTTTCCTGCTCTTGTATTACCCCTTTCTTCATTTAGAGGAATTCCGCTCTCTACGTTTCGTGGAAGGCAGGTAGAAGTGCGGTTGCTGTACTGACTATGGAAGAATGCATCATGTCGATTCGCCGTTTCTCTCTCTGTCTTTCAAGCACGCTCTCGCATTCCAACGTACAAATATCGAGATTTATTTATGAGAAATCTCGTGCTTTCAGGGAACTCGAAATACCTTAGCTCTGCTTGCTAAAATACGAAACTGGAGGTAGAAGTTTATTTACGAATTCTCTAAATTTAATTTTTAAATTTCATTGGAATAATTCATTCTCTATTATTTGAATATTATAGGAATATAAATTTTTTTTTACACTTAAAATATACATTTTTTACAAGTTTTACTAATTTTGAAATTTATTCTTTCTAAAATATTCTTTCATTCTGTGACATTTAATTACAAGTATTTTTTCTATAAATTTCATTTTTACGGAATGATTGTCTAATTGAATAAGTATTATTTTTTTCTAAAACTAATAGTTCGTGTAAAAATATTTATTCTTTTCCTCGGAATAGACCCGTCACTTACTTGGCTGATACTTTGAGGCATATGATAGAATCCTATGATATCACCAGTATTTTAACCAGGTTTTTCCAGGGATGCTCAACGCTGTACTCGATAAGCCAGTGTGACTTTGAGTGAAGATACTAAATTTAATAATCTTTTATTTCGACAAGAAATAAAGAGGAATAAATGAGGAAAAAGGAATAATATTGAGCCACATAATTTTCCATTTTGCAACAAACGATGAGTCTCTATTCTCGTGAGTTTACATCACGGACGTGAGCTCAGCTGAACCGTTGGCAATCCCACTTCCTTTCCTGAGGCAGTTACTTATCACGAATGCGACCTATTGCGACCGGACACCAGACCGCACCTCCTTCCTCACAGGGATTCCTCCCATCCATAAGGCTCCGTATGAAACCTTGCCACACACTGAGGGGATTTTTATTATTATTTTCCTATCTTCCTCCTGCACCAAACATAATCTTTACGGGATTTTACACGATTTCTTTTACATATTTACCTCTCTGTTTCTTGAATTACTTGTATTTATTATTTAATATTTTCATATGAATTCTCTTATGAACATTATTTTAGCACCGGAGTCTTCAATATTTTATATTTATGGCGACGAGTTTGCTTTTTCCTGACTATTCACTGCCTTGGAGAAAGAAATTAAACTTTTGGGCTTTCGTCAATTTTCTTCTTCTTTTATCTATTGAGACCTTCCAATCCATTCCAATTTCATTGCTTCATTTGGTCCTTTCTTTTTCTCCAATATTCCTTATTTAGTTTTATTTATTTTAATTACAAAATTCACGGAATAAGAGTTGTTTCATTATAAATATCCGGAAAAAAAAGAATACTTGTTTATTTGGTAGTATGATCATATTCTTTATTTTTATCAATCTTACAATTAGAATAATATAAGGTGATGTGTAGACAGAGCTTGTACGATTAATAGTAAAATAATCTCTAAAATTTTGAAGGATCTATAAAATGTCATTAAAAATAAGATACATATCCAAGGAAAATGATACAATTTTTAATATTTCTTTCAAAATTCTTGGTTGTTACCATAAAAAACATATTAAAAACTAAATTATGTGTTTTCCTGTTCAAGTCTGTTTCCTCATGCTAATATATCTCCTTCACACAAATAAAGTTGAGAATATATTACTTCACATGTCAAAATCCCTTTGTGCACTAAGCAGTGTTATACGAAAGCTTAAATCAACGGGTACTAGTAGAGCTTTATTTCATTCCGATAAATACGTACTAATAGGTTATCTGCTATGATGTACCACATACAGTAACGGCATTGAATGAAATGAGTTTATTAAAAACGTATAGAGTACTGTCTGAAATCCTTTACTATTATAAGCCAGGGTGGCAACCAATGAAATAATCCCTATTTCTATGAATGCTTTTTCAAGGTGCATTATCCAATCACGGGAGTTAATCTTATATTCTTCCTATGATTAATAGTAAATTTAATTGGCAAAATTTCAATACTACATGAGATTGAAAATGAGAGATAAAACACTTTAGATCCTGAAAGATGTACCTACCACCAGACGTAATTTTAACATAGTTGGATCATCCAGATTTGATATATTATTGAGACAGTTGTGTGTTGTATCTACTTAGATTTATATTCAAATATGGTGTAATTTTTCTCAAAAATTGCTCGAACGACTTTTATGATATCCACAGAATGGAAGTATTTTAGGGACGAAAAGTGATCTAACATGGTCACATTTTAGCCTACTTATTTACGTACTGATATACTAATCCTTATTTTACTAATTCTAATTGTTTACAAAACCAAAAAAGGTTTTTCTTAAATATATTTGATTGCAATCCGAACAATTAACGCTGTCTCACAGGTACATTTTACTTATACCCTTATTCATTTATTGATGTTATTCCTAAGAAGAATTATTTTACAACAGTATAGACTTTCCTTTTGTGTTCTTGCCGTTGCAAAAACGCGATATCACTATATTTTGCACGAACTATGCGTTGCATAATAAATTCGTTTCATTTGTTGCTCTTGACGGATGGAATGTATTTCACTGAATCGTTCTGCCGCAACTCACTCTCTGCATTGGATTTGCATGGCGAGGGAGAGGAAATAAGTCTCTGTCAGGTGCGTTGCCCGTCTCTATTGGAGAGTTCCAGTAATCTGGTTGCGAAATATCTCTGTGCCATCTATCTCTCCTCGATTCTATCGCACAAAGAGATGTAGATTCATCAAGACCACGAGTAAATGCTCTTCGATGACATCTCAAAAAAAAAAAAAACTTTCATAGATCACTAAGGCACTGAAAGATTCTTCTTTACGTATCTGACAAACGAAACTTTTTCTTTACATATTCGGAAAATTGTATAATAGGCATACATATAACACAGTTTTATTGATGTACTCGTGATATTCTTGTTGAATAATGAATATAATGATGTTGCGGCGTTATGTATTTTTCTCGATAGTAGGTTTTCATATGTTTAATCTCTGAAACGTTCAAAAGAGTTGGGATGAAATATTTAGATCTCAATGTTAAATCTTTTGTGACCGTAACTCATATTTAATTTTAAAATTAAATTTAAAAACTTATTGTCAGAAGTTACGAAGTGGGTATGACTACGTTGGAGACTAATTTTCTCTACTCAAGCAAGCAATAGCTGTCCTATCAGTTTTTGTAATATAGGATTAATCATTCAATAATTATTAAATTTAGTTTTTCTCTTGCGTTCAACTCTTAAAGAATTGCCCGAACGAATTAACTAAACAATTAAACAAATAAATGTCAAGGAGGACATTAAAGAGTTCATATGATCGTCTTCAAAGGATCAACAAATCCCACAAGAATTGTTGATCCAAATCGAAGTATCCCACAAGAACGTATTTGGTATTTTTGTAACACACTCTTTTACAATTCGTCATATTATAGTGACTGGATACATAATTAACTGAAAAAATAATTTTGTTTCAATTTTAAGCTCTAGCAGTTTAAATTTTATATTGTTAACTTGTAATATTTTTCCATGAAAGAGAACAAAATTAAAATATTTTACCCCGCGATCATCTATTGTAGAGCAAAGAACATAAGGGTTTAGAACTAAATGTTTTAGTTCCAAATCGCGCAGAACCGCGATTCTTATGGCTCCAACAGGTATATTTGAAACAATAGCTCGAATATTGTTAGTACTCGAAAAATAGTTAGCAAAACTTTGTCGCTCAATAGTACAAAGAAGTGCGAAAGTAAATGACCCATTTGATCTCATTTCTATATTATACGCGCATTTCTTTCCGCGTCAGCACGCGCAACATGCTTCGCGAGTATATAATACTGCGCGAAAAAGTAATAAAAGTACAAAAACACGTCCGTGGAGAAAGAACTATTTCCCTAGGGAAGTTTAGTTGAATTCATTTTGTGAAACTGTCAAACTATGCAAAGTTATTTCGTTGGATAACTCTAACAAATGAAAGAAGTAGATTAATTAAAGAACCACTGATGGAATTTAGGTAATAAAGAGAGAAAGAATGCTTTGCTCACATCGAATAGTTATGTGCGACGCTAGCACCTTCAGCAGTGACGAGTGAAGATCGAGTTGGTTCATCGCTTTGATGTAATTGTCCCCGTGGCGATTGAAGAGGAGGAGGAGGGAGCGGCGAGACTAGGCCATGTAATAGCACGCGTCGTTACGCGCGTCTTGGGACCGATGAACAGCGGAGGGAAGCACAAAGGGGTGTAACAGTAAGAAGGGGAGAGGAAAGAGAGTAGGAGGATGAAGAGAAGGAGGAGGGAGGAAGGGGACTCTTGCATTCCGGGCACGCCGCGCCTCCTCGTATCTCGGTCCCGGACTTCCGGGCCCGCGTGACCTGAACCGGAAATGGACCGGAACAGATAAGGCCAGGAGGTAGGAGGTGGCGGTGAAGACGGCAATGAAGGCAGTGCTAAGGAAAGGTGGCTTGACAGAGAAGAAGTAAAATGATCGAAAAGGGATGGACGGAAAGCAGAGGGAGAGATAAAAAATATGGACAATAGTCTGATAAATATGAGAGACCGAAAACAGAGGTGAGACGCGTGAAATGATGTGTGGAGTAGCTGAAGTATCAGTTATGGGTAGGTGAGGAGGATGGGCTGATTGCTTTGTTGTATTCTTAGGTCTCTCAAGGGAAAAGTCACGTGCGTCCACACGCGATGTCAGGAAGCGTTTGGATTGGGCGCGCCAGCGTTGTGAGCGTTTTCCAAGCGAGATGTAATAAAAATGCTTCATCCAANGTCACGTGCGTCCACACGCGATGTCAGGAAGCGTTTGGATTGGGCGCGCCAGCGTTGTGAGCGTTTTCCAAGCGAGATGTAATAAAAAATGCTTCATCCAAGTTCCACTTGGAAACTTATTTAATTATACATCAGAAAAAAGATGGAATCTATGTATTATCACTATCCACGATACTTCTATTGTTGTCAATAACATTCTTTAGTAATTAAGTAATAAAAATATACATGCGTATGTGGAAAGGGAATTTCCTGACATTAAAGACCAGGAGCGGATATTTCTTTGAAATGAAAGTCGCCTGTGACTGAAAAGAAATTTCTAAAAGATTTTCCTGTAAAGTATTACTTAACATATGAAATATTAAAATTTAAACGTTCGGCCACATTTTTGAAAATAGAATCATCCTAACTTTTGGAGAAAAAAATTAAAATGTAAAATGTCCCACAATTGGATAAACAACTAGTGATAAATAGAAAACTGATAACTTAATTAATTAATATGCTTCAAATAGAAAGTAATGATATAAAAAAATTGTTGAATATTTTGATTATTAGTCCATTTTCTTATTTTGCTAGAATATTAAATTCAACCCATGTCTGTTGTATCTCATCTAGAAAAATTTATGACTACTTTTAGGTAAGTGAAGTGACTGTCCAGAGTACAAAGATTTCTTCTTAATGTCTAATATTATTTCAATTTCCTTATCGCAGATTTTCATATTAGACCTTTCGATTTCTTCCATATTTTATCAATTATATCTTTATAAATCGATTTTTGTTTTCAAAATCAGAATGTGGAATGAAATATATCCTCCATAAAACGCATTAAATAAATTCAATTTAAAGACTGCGAAATTTATTTCCCTCATGCATAGCTACAATTTATTTTGTCCGAAACATTTTCTCCGTATCGGTTATTCTTTTTATCTCTACGTGTTGCAGTAATTTGTTACTGTTCGTGTTAATATATTGCCAAGAGGATGCGTGGAGCTGTGAAAAATAGCTGAGAGTTTGTACGCGTCCCAACGAGAGCAGTAGCCACAAAAAAAGTGTTTCAAACATGATTGGCTCCAATGAGCGAGCGGTAATCGTTGCAAAGGGGGAAGGAGAGGGTGGCTGGTGACTCGTTAACATGTTTTCGCGCACGCCGCACCAGCACTGTAATTTGGGGCACTGAAGGGAGGAGAGGTCGCTGAGGAATCTTGGTGAAGGCAATCTCTCTGCACTTTCTTATGCCCTCCCATCTGCTTCTACATTCACCTATTCCAAGTATTTAGCTTCTCCTTTCCTCGCAAACTACGAGTATCAATCCTCCATATTAATGTCATATCGTACATTGCCTATCTCTCTCATACGTTTCTACTTCCAGTCCCCTCGCAACTCCACCAACCCCCAATACGTGTTCCGCTTCCAAGTCTCGAAGGTTCGTTTACTGCTGCCTTCGCGAATGCCTTCACACCTCACCCTTTATCTTATTTACTTCCCTGTTCTATATTGGCTTTTCGCTGTCAGCTTCTTCTTCTTCTTACGCTCAAGAAGCTCTCTACTACCACACGGGGGAATATTCATCTCTCTCACTCCACTCATCGCGTGTTTCTCCATCCCATCTTATGTCCTCGTTCGAAATCATGTTGCATTCTCACTAAATTTGTTTTCTTTCACATTGATTAAGACCTCCAATGAACTTATTGGGACCTCTTCATTTCCTGCATTTCCCCTTTTTTATACCTTTTTTATTATTGGTCTGTTAAGTAAATATACTGTTTTGTCATTCCTGTTGATATGATTTGCGTATTACTTAATAAATATTCATCGATCGTGTCTTTTTTTCTGTCATTATTGGACGAACTTACTTTTTTTCTATTACTCCTCTTCAGCTCAATGACTCTGAACACAGTTTGTTACACATACGAGAACTACACGAGAAACTAAGAACCCTTCCCAAGGAGGTGCAATCCTTGAGCACATGAGGAATTCTTCCTCTTTCTCTCCTGTCCCCCTTTCTCTGTTGAGCACCCGCCCGCGCCGCCGCAGCCGCCTTCTAGCTCCCTCTAGGCAATCGGCGACTCAGCGTGTCTCCACCCGCTGCCTCTCAGCGCAGGCTCCGAGGATTGATTCAGCGCTGCCGGCGTCTCATCGCCTCACTGGCTGTGCGACGCTTCATGCATACTAATTAGACTTGTTAGGGCAAATTTCTCATCGCCAGCCATTTGGGTTTGCGTAGCGTTTCTGCTGTTTATGCAGCTTTCTTTGTTATTATCTTAAGATGTGTGGAAAAGAGCTTTGTCATCTTATGGGTGCACATATGAAATTACTTACTCATTAAGTTTGATTATTTGAATCAAATGTTCTTTTTTATACGATTCTGCATTAGACCTTAGACGGAAGTGTAATTTTATTTCTGTAAGTGATTCTTCATTCACGGTTTATTACACCAAAGAGTATTCAACCCTAACTACATGCAATGATGAAATTGATAGGCACAAATGTTTACATGCAATAGTCACATCCTTGTTAATAATATTTTTAATTCTATTGTTTTATTTTTAAGCGTAATAAGATAAAATATTTTCAATACGTAAAACGAAGTAATAATAAAATTATATTTAACTTACAACTGCAAATTTAAGATCTCGGCAACTTGATGCTTCTCTCAAGTGAAATTAGCCGAATGAGATAATTTATCGTTTTCTTGTTTTGATTTAGGCAGTAGTAGATATAGAGGGAAATATTGATGGGAGATACAAAATATATCACTATGATGCAAGAGGTTTTTAATTTTATCGTGAACGAAACAGTTTAAACAATGCATTATTATTCTTTTCAATCCATTATCTACATATTTTAAGTTATATCAAATGAAATTTATAAAACATATATCACATTAAAAACATTTTCCCTCTCTTTGTTAAGGTAAACCTTACAAAAGAGGTCGCCTCTATTTGAATGTTTTGTTTCTTCCATTTCCTCGAGCAAACCTCTATTTGAAATTGCAAGTGTGGGTTCCAATTAAATTTTGGATTAACATGTTATTACTTACATCATCGTTAAAACATATTCATTTCCATGAGGATCATCGTGTAATAAAATTTCTATGAATCACCATATATTAAGAGTACTGAATTTATAAACTAACGTATTATTTACTGTTAGAAAAACTGTCCACCCATTATTGTCTCAGAATTGAACATAATGCAGAGAAGAGTGTTACGTGGGTCGCAATACAATGCTCATTCTACATTTTGCATTAATTGAACTACCTTGTACAATATCAGTTCATGATATAATACACAATGATATATTAGGACTTTGGCAAGGGAGTTCCATGTCACAATTTGGGCGATATTCTCCATCTTTATAAGTAGTAACATATTTGTGTGTTTACTATAGTTTTGTGTGTTAAAAACTCTCGTTAATATCAGGTTTCGTCAAACAGAAAGGATATAATGTAGGATAGTAGCATTACGTTGTGGAATAATTTACATGAGGGTGGCATGCTACAGAGTGACTCATTTACATGAGTAAGTGAACTAAAATATCGTTCAGAACACAACATTTTTTTCTAGATTATTTCGTGAAAAAATATATTAACTGTCACAGGATGAAGCACTCTATTTACAATCATGTTCATGAAATAAATAGCATTCCACTACATATAAAAGAAACTTTTCATTATATTTCCGACCATCGACAAAAGCCAATCCGTAACTTTTTTGCTGTTTCTGCGTAAAAAAAAGTTTCAGTTATAAAATGTCGTTTATATGCATTTAATTTGTAGTGGTGAAAAATATTTTTAAAATCCAAAAGTGAATAGTTATGTTAAATTTAAAATTAGAATGTTGACTTATGTTTCAGTTCTGAGATTCTTAAAAAACAATTGCAATTCTTTCTTGATTATTTCATGACATTATTCCTCGCAATTCGTTGTGAATGATAATGCTATATATCATATGGACATGTTTTGAGAACGAAACACCTAACACATATTGTCACCAGTATGTAAGCCCTCTTTAATCTACTACCTCAAAACTATAGAAATCTCGGGTAATATTCTACTTTAACAAAAGAGTCACATCCTACTGGACCTTTACAATCGTAGAGCAGGCAGGCAGGCAGGCTGTGCTTGAACGCTTTCCAGTCCCAATCGCACGCAACGCTTGTTGAACAGGCATTGGCTGGCACGTCCAACCCCTGCTGCCTGCCAGTCTCTCTCAACAATCCCCCCACACCCACACCCCACAGATCGGGGTACGTTTCATTCCCGGCCTTTGTCCCTCTCACAATGGCCCGCGCCCAATGAGTCGAGTAAAAATGTCGCATTGTGAACCGTGAGTCGACCGAGAAACGGGGTTTTGGGGCAGTTGCCCTCGCGCGGATGGGTGGAACGAGGAGTATGCGTGGGTTAGGAGGGTGGGTTGAGAGCGTGGGGTTAATACTCAGTAATGGAGGATGGTATGGGAGTGCCAGGAATCACTGTGTTTGGGATGTGACTCGCAGCAGATGATCGACAATTTTCTCTACGCTTCCGTCTCACTGAGATAACTCACTGCACATTTCAATATTTCAGGTTGCAATTCACTCTATTAGATAATTCATTAGATTCCATGCTACGTTTCTAGTGCATAACGATGCAGTACTGAAATAATTTTTTATGATGACATTTGAAGATATTCCATAATTTTCCGAGCATACCATATATGAATATAGGTTCTTTTGAGAAGAATTGAGTAATCTATTTTATTCTTACTTATATCGTATAGAAAATGTTGTAAAGTCTTGATGAAGGGGGATGAAGCAGTACACGAATAAAGTTAGATACTTCTCGAGAACATTTTTCATTATTTCTTTTTTGAAAAGGTCGAATTAAATCTTCCTCACAATTGTACATGGGATAAACGGAGGAATGAGCTCCGCAATTTCTTTGTCTCGGAACAAGGAGGAGGAGAATATATAACAAGTATCACCCTCCGGCCCCGAAATTGGTCCGATACTAATTTTATAGTAGGTCAGGGATACCGCTTGTAATCAATCAGGTATGAATAATAATCCCATGACCATCGGAATTTGAAACAAATAGTCCATCTAGTATCTTCATGTTCTAGAATATTAATGCTCCACTTATTTTGTGGTTATAAAATACGAGAATACAGAACCATTCCTAAGGTCCAAAACCAATGTTAATTTAAAAAATAAAAATTGCAAATGAAATAAAAATTTGTAATAATAATAGTAATAATAATAAACTGAAATTACTTCAGCATTCATATATTTATACGCTTAAAAAACTCATGAAACAATTTACAGATCACATGAAAATAAGGTATTGAAAATTTATTACGAACTGATTCGTACATACGTTTATCGACCATCTGTGTAACACATTTTTCGAAAAAATTCCGTTCGAATACGTTTAAACTAATGAAGACAAATGAAGAAGATATCTACATAAATAAATGACTTAATTCGTGGCGAGGCTCTACCCAACCAGTTTGAAACTATTTACAATTTCAATACAAAATTAGATTGAACGGACGGGTATATAGTATATTTATTAATTAGTAAACAAGCTAAGGGCCATCCCGGTATTGAATCTTAAGCGATTAAAGGAAACACAGAAAAAAAACCCAATGAGAATGGTGGCTTAAGGCCGAACATAACAAATAATTCATATAATAATCTTATAAATAAAAATTCAGCCTGCGTATGTTTGTGTTCGCAAAACTCGAAACGCATTTGAATACGAGCGTGTATTTATATATAAGGAACCTAGGAAGGGGATGAGAAGGGGAGGACAAGTAAAAATAATGGAACATACGATATTAGATTCAAAATCGTACTTTTCGGTGCTGCTGAGATGTATAAGAGCGTCCCCGGTGCATTGTAAGTTAACAATCAATCCACATGCAGATAATATACCCCCAGCATCCCTAAGGTAGGAATGAGAATGAATGACAGGTAAACATAATGAAAAACGACCGATATTAGTGTTGAACAATTCATTTTTGGGAACGCTGAAGTGAAGTGACACCCTCTTTGCCAGATACGTTCAAGATCATCACCCATAAGGAATAAACGCCGTTTACGTTGGGGGATGAGAAGGAGTGAAATAACAAATAATCAAAAGTGACCGATATTAGTGTCGAGATCGTAGTTTTCGGGACCGATGCAATTAGTAGTAACATCCTCGAAGACGTCAAACTTCACAATCGGCCCGTATAAACTCCAAAACCCCTAGGGAAAGAGATGCCATGATAAAAATATCGAACATGACATACCAGTGACGAGTCAATAATTTTCGACGTCACTGAGCTGATGGTGAAATACCGATATCGTGTAAGTCTGCTCTCAGCCCTCCTGAAACAAACGCACCACTAGCACCCCTTGGGTGGGTGTGCTGGAAATGGGTTTATGAATAAGAAGAATTGAAAACTAATTTTGAAACACGCAAATATGAAAATTGCATCGGATCCATAGTATTAGAGATGATGAGATTTGTAAACTACCTAGGTCGTTAAGTTTAAGTTGAGATCACATAGTGACACGGTTTCCTTAGAGCTGAGGAGGGGAGGGTGTGCCGTAAAAGTAACGAAAAATGCCGTTATTAGAGTCGAGTCAAAGGTTTTTGTGATTCTGAGATGAATAATCGTTTTGCAATGTCATTATGTTTCTACATTATGTACATTATGCACGACACCTCTGATGGTGTGGCTTAAGAAGAGCGTGACACAAACACTATCGGAAAAGTCAGGTAAGAAATGATTTTACAAAAATTCAACTCTAAGTGGGTGAAATGGGAAATTGGTATTTTCAAAATAAAAATTTCAATTACATCAGTGAAAATGAAGGATTGGTACACACTAATACTATTAAAACTTCTAACAATGATGGACAACAAAGTTACAGACATATTACAAAATTTACGCGAGCAAAGCCTCGGGTACTCAGCTAGTATAACATAAAAATTTATTTATAACTAATGTAATTCATGAAAAAAGAATCACATTGGAGAGGGGAAAAAGGGATTTATAGAAACATTGAATATAACATTACATAAAGACTATACAAAAATATATAGTACAGTTAGTATATATTTTAGTGTACACAGAATAAAATTACGCATAGGGATACGTTGTAAATGGTTTACATCTTAAATTACTTAACAAATAAATTATATATTACAGGACATTGCATAAGACATCTTACAATCATCTCTCTGTTGTAGTTCTGCCTTCTCCCGCGCATTTCGCTCTGTTGATAGTTCGCCATTTTGTTCTGACTGAATAGTAGACATTAGCTTCGGACGTTAGTATACCTCACCATACTGAATAAATCCAATACGTATTGTGAGTGGAAGAAGGGGAGAGCAGTGGGAGAGGAGAGAAAGAGAAGGCAAATGCGACGGAAACTCATCCCTCGCAGACTCTCGTATTAATATCTCTTTCAGTGCATGGTGTTTGACACGACCCAGTGTCTCGCATTGTCTACTGCGAGAGATCGTTCACGCGCTGCTGAAATCCTTCGTGTTTATAGATGTTATTGAAACATTCGACCATGTATTTCTCTGTTTTGGACTCGCATTATAGCGTGTAAAACTCGGTCTCATGAATGTTTTGTTTCACATGTTGGCTTTACTCGTTACATACTGTTCTGTGAGTACGAAATATTCCGGAGCAACGTATTACTGTTCCCGTTCAAAACTCATTGAAACTTTTTAATATGTCCTCGTTATAACAAAGTTTTCCTTCTAAACTATGTTCAAATGAGAGTTTTCAAACCATGAGACATGTATATTCTCTGGTTCGTTATTTGCTGCGTGTCATTTGTCCGTTATGAAGTTCAACTGGTAACATTCGCCATATTGCTGTGTAATATCTCAATTTTTATCTTTCCTCTACAAAAAATGAATTTTGCGATTTTACGAGAGTAGAAAGCTTTGTGAACCAAGCAAACTTTTCTGTCCAACTAACAATCCACCCTGGCTTCGAAATGAGTTTTTTTTTATTACAGTGTTTAACTTTTCAATATAATTTAACGTTGGTAAAACGCATGCCAAATATTCCTTGAAACGCTTCACTGAGTGTCTCTTACTCTAGAACTCTTTTACGCCATTATAAGAAGAAAGGATCCTCAATGTGAAAAATGTATACTCTAAATCATGAAAAACCATTACGTTCGTTGCACAAGGCCTCACATTAAAGTAAACAATTATTTTACTTGTCCACAGAGCTGTAATTTTCGTTTCTTTATCAAATTTTCTTAAAAGTCAGTTCACTATATCAGAAAATTGACACGTGTGTTACTGATTAAATTTTACTTAAATTTTCCAACAATTAAACTACTGAACTAAAAAAACTACCAAGAGACAACCAATAACTCATTTATTGTCGTTTTATTGCATGTGCTTTATGATATATATATATTTGACCCGTGGCGTAGTGCCTTGCAGACTCGCCTTCTACCTCTAGTAACGCTAGTTCATACACAATCTGATCCAAGTAAGATTCGTGGAGGTAGACGAAGCGGGGTTCGCGACAGGTATTTACGGGGTACTCCCGTTTCCTACATATTCCATCACCCCATTCACTCATCATCATTTATCCCTCATCACATTTGCACATCACCTGACGTAATTCGACAACGTTGTCACATTTAATTTATATAGCCATTGATGTAAACGGCGATGGNAGACAGACTATACCATACCAGCTATATACCAATATACACAGAGGCCTCATTTCAGGTCATGTTCCAGCTGTATTATCAATTAATTCCGCGAGTACATATGTCATAGGGAAACAAATTTTGTTTCCTCGTCTGTTATATCGGATATAGTACATTGTATATTCGTAAGATTGTTGCTGAGCGAAGAGTTAAGATGTTTAAACGAAAGGTTCCACTTGTGGTGCCACGCTAAAGCGTTGTAGATGGTCCGACGCTGTTCAGTTCTTCCCCGCTTACAGCACCTATTCGCCCTTATGCAACCCGTAATACGTAAGTGTATGAGCTCCGAAATCACAATACACTTGCATTTGTACATTGTGTGTTAAAGTAGTATAATTTGAGCGTAAAATCTAAACTTTTCGTTCGAATATTATATTTAAAAAACAGTTTTTATCTTCGCTAAATGTTTTGAAAGAATTTATTTTTCCCTTCCAAATTACTACCTTTAGTTTATGCAATTTAAGAAATAATTTTTCACTTATTCCTCAATAATTTGGCTTCACCTCTCTAGATGGATGTGTGCTGTCGTAGACATTACGTAGAACTAACCAAGGCGAACAATATTGTCCCGCATTGTTGATACGTATCTCTGTCCTTTTACGCAGCACACGTGACTACATCTCTTCGAAGAATTACGTCCAAATTGTAGTTAAATATATCATATCAAATTGTTTTCTGCTATGTATAATATTTGTTACACATGAAGAAAATCCCAGACTTGGTCGAAACGTTGGATTCATAAAAAGTTCACAATAAATATTGTGTAAAGCCTTACAAAGGTCGTATGACATACACTCCTGGAAAATGAAAAAAAGAACACCATGAAGAATAATTGAGAATTACCAAAGTTGCACAGAACCATACGAGAGGGCAGGTAATGCGATGATCAAGAGCGCAGCGCTGCGGGCAAACTAGGAATCGCGTTATCAGTCGTGGAATGTTGTAAGTTTTGCAGCAGTTGCTGACCTTCAGAGTCAGTAGCAGCCAGTTTGCCTTGTCAAACGGACCTCCGTCTGTGTCTGCAACATTATTAGCATGCCGCGACAGCGTAAGCATGCACCGTTCGTGCAATTGACGCCTGCATTGCGGCAAAAGGAGAGTATACAGGGTACTAGCTCTGCCATTTCGCACGCCCTATTGACTATATGCGTATGGTTCTGTCGGAGTGATCGTTTGTTGTATACGTCCTCGAGAATGTGCCAATAATATTTCTTCCGGTGGGTCCACGAATTTATGGGGTTCTTTTTTCATTTTCTAGTAGTGTATTTAACAATAACAGATTAAAGGTACAGACAAGAATATTCGCACTAGCGGACATACAGGTTGACAGACGTTGTGGGTTATAATACGGAATGATTGCACAGAATAAATGAGTATCATGAACACATGTTACGTCTCACATTACTTGTACGTTGTAATTCATCTTAAGTAGAAATTTCGAGTTTTAATGACGTCGTTGCAAAGTCATCAATGTCGTGGCGACTTCAAGAAACAACATCGTGAAGACGTTGCCAACGCGTACGCATGTAACGTCGATTCAACGTCGGAGAACTGCGTCTCCACAACCTCGTAAAAATGCTTATTCGACGCCTGGTAACGACGCCAAAGCAACGCCGTCACCCTACTTTTTTTGTAAATGTTGAATTATCATTTTTATTACAACTTTTATTAATATTATCCATCGTCTTATATGGATTCTATTGAGTAGATAACATTCCTTTTTGGAGAGGCACGTAAGTATAAGATATTACCACCTCCCGTTGTCTTGAAGAAATACAAGTATTTATCGACTCAAATTTCTAAAAGATGCACAAATTAACGATGAGATTTAATTTTTTTTTTTTTTTTTCAGATTAAAATATATTATAAGAGCTTTGCGCATATAAAGTATTTCTATGTATTGCTATGTGAACGTGGAACATACGTAACAACTTGAACAACTCAAACCCGATTACCGCGTGGTGTTAACCAGGGTCTTTCAAAGTGAGCACGCTACCTTTGAACTACTGCAACATTGTTGTTATTATCCTCTTGTATTGATCTATCTTACTATTAGTACCATGAAGAGTAAACACGTAAAATAGAAATCTCCGTAAACGAGTAAAAAAAAAAAAAGGATGTTCTCGGCAAAATTAATTCTTGGCGAAAACCCAAGTAGAGTTCTAACTTCCACTACCAGATGGCAGTGAAAGACAGAACGTCGAAATTGCGAATGTGGTTCCGACTATAGAGTTAAATATAAATAGAGGCAACCGTCACTGCTGCAGATTGTCCTTGAGAACATAAGATAAAAGATACTGAGAGAAGTCGCGCGCTCGCTCGCACATACGCTTGGAGGTGAAGGGAGGAGTGACTGTTCAACGTCTTGTGAGCAGCAGTCAGCAGTCAGTGAGGGGAATTGGACAACCAGTACCTAAGGCTGTTGGGTCTATGTATATGTATATATGGTTCCAACCTTCCAAAGATAAATGGGCCACAACTAACGGTAGTGGCTATTTTAATTATTATTATTATAACCGAGTCATCTCAACGTCGATCTTTGCCTCGATCTCTTCGTCGAAACAACGTAGTTTATTATCGCCGTCTCAACGTTGCATAACGACGTTGTCTCGACTTCAAATTCCGGGAAATACGACGTCAGGACGACGTCGTTTATTCGACGTCGTCCTTCGACTCCATATCGACGTCGAAATACGTCGAAATTCGGTTCAACGTCGGCAATTTCTGCGTGGGTCATAACTTAATAAATGTATCAAAATATTTCTGTCAGATCTAATGATAATAATCTTAATATTATCAATTTCTTATTTAAGAAAAGAAATAAATTATTTTAATCATTTCATTTGATAGATGGTGTTTTAGAAATTCTTAGAAAATAATAAGATATAAAGATTTACGTGCAGGTCATCCATGTGAACTATATTAAATTGCTAGATATGCGAGCCTTTCAAAATAAATTATTGATTAATTTTTCAATAAATTAAAAACACTTCGAAAACGTTCTAACGTCACTCGGTGTCTTTTTTCTACTATGCTAAGTAAATATTTATAAATCCCGTCAAATATTACATCTTTTGTGGTATACACATTTTTCAAAACTGTAAAAATAACAAAACATTAACTGACTCAAAAAGTAAAAATGTAAATAATTACGTGTCATAAAATTGTTCTCTGATCAGAATTAATGCAAAATAAATTATCATCATACTGTGATTCAGAAAAATTATATTTCATATTTAATTGTTATCAACACCCAAATATAAAGCAAATATATAATAATAATGCTGACAATAAGAAGCGAATATATTCAGACAGATGTGTAGAATGAAACATGTAGGTTGGTCGTGCTCCTCTACTTCAACTACACGGCTAATTTTGTGAGTATATCTGTAAATGGATATTGAAAATCCTTCATCTTTGACGATACCAGAAGCGTGAATAACAAGTGGTTAATTTTCATAATTAGTCGTGCGCTCTCTGGAAGCTCCCCTTTTCGCCTGACATTGAACGTCAGGACATCCCTTCTCCCCTCCTCTCACCCTGTTTCTCTTGCCTCTCTCACTAGACGCATCCCCCGTCACAACCCCAAACTGTTAATCCAACATTTTAATGCCCTCAAAGCGTCTCTAATTTGACCGCACGACTCTTTTTTAACTGGCCATTTAAACTTTTGTCGCAGTTGGAGCCCACTGTTAAATGTATAGACTTTTGAAATGTTGATGTGAGGATTTGCCTTGTTCACACAGCCGTGATACTTTTTAAATACGGCTCTGTCGGCACGCTTACCAAATTGGAATCCATAATATTACTTTAATTACACTAAGTTATCCTGAGTTCTATCCCTGTGAATATTTATAAGGTTTAAATCCTGTTGGGAAAGTAAAATGTAAAGATGGCTTATGTTAATTTAATTATTCTAAGTGGTTTCATTATTAACTTGTAATATTCATACAACGACCCATAACAATTCCAATTTATCCACTCATAAATTTAGCAATATTCTACTAAAATGAGTGTTGCGATGTGATCGCGTCTGCGGATTTGCGATTTTGTGCAACGAGACTAGGGTGGATTTTTCTTCTGAGACTGCCAAGGATAAAGCGCCTTGACAGAATATTTTTTCTTAATACGTGTTCACGTAGAAAAATCATAGTATTTTATAATGTACAAATCCCGGACTGATTATGACTTTTTAAAAAATTTTATCGTCAAATAATATCGCCACTCTTAGGTCAAGAGACTTCATTAAGATGTAAGCAAAGAGAGAAAAGAAACTTACAAGTATATTATGTGCGCAAAGATTTCCCAGAATATTTGTTCAAATAAAACAAACGCGCAATCTTCAATACTTGATTTCCTTATTTTCCAGTTTAGTGAATATATTGTGATTTTATTGCCGTGTTCGTATATAACTGACTGAATAAAACCAGAAGACAGGGACAAGAAGAGTTAAACAATCTCGTAATGAGTCGCCAACTTTGAGCTCCGAGAGAGGAATGACGCTGTTTCCATTTATATGGAAACGTAGAGATTTTTACGTGACACGAAATTTCGCTCTGGTCCTTGCCTCATTAGAGCTGCGTGATGTAGTGAGACCCTGAGGCAGCGTTGCTTCTTGAAGGGGGGAGGGAGGATGGGTGTCGGTCCAAATACCCCCAGCGTCGTGGGGGAGAGGATTATCTCTAACTTTTCGCTCTTCGCGCGCAAGCTCCCTGCCGGATTCCAATTACGCTGTAACGAAGAAGACTCTGAGAGAGCGCATGTGCGTTCATAATTAACTCAGCGGCCTCTTTGTCCGCTAATTTACATGAAAACGATGGCGAGAGATATCTTTTCCTGGAGACAGAAGAGGATGCGAGAAAGAGTTATTACGTTTTTTTTTAATATTTCAACGGTTCTCCCTTCATCGACATAGGACTCATTATAAGAATTTTCCTGTTCATGACGATTAATCTTTTGATTGCCTTATCCGTCATACAATTGTCAATGAAAGAATCATTTACATCTGATTGACACGATTTTATTTTCACATATCACCTATTATTAACTTCTCGGCAGAAGCATAAAGCATCCATTGAAACTAAAGAATTCCTGTAATGTTGTATGAACAAGAAATTAAAAATCGATAACGACGAAAAATGCGATAAGATAGTATTATGTAGAACATGAGCTTCAATATCACACCATCGCTGCAATATCGTTAAAGTACTCTCAGATTTATTTGATTATGATTTGTTTATATCTGATGAGCTGAAGAACTTTAAAAAATAATTTACAATATCGAATAATCTACGTACCTTAAAACATTATCATCGTGGTATTCGTTTCTTGTTCTACAAGTAATACACATAGTGCGTCATTATTTAAGTCTTTTTTTAGCCATATTGAATAACGAAGAAAAAACAATAAAAAAGAAGTGGAATAATTTAATAGAAAATCAAGGGATTTAAGTATAAGAAACAATAACGTAAACATTAGTGTCTGAATATTGAATTTTTTTTTATTTCTGCGAAATATTTTACGGGAAAATAACTAAATGTCGTAAACACTGCGCTCAAAATAATTAATTTGCAGCGTACTTTAAATAGTTGATTGAACAATTTGATTTGGATATAACTTTAATTGTGTTTAACTATTTCTGACGAATACAAACTAAACAAATCAAGAAATTTCATAACTCAATGAAAGAAGTATTTTTCATAAAATTCAGCTAAATATTCTGGTGTTATGAAGTTTGTTTTACACGAATATATTCATATAAGTATTTTTATCTCTGATTTTAACAGTAAATCTCTATATGTCTGAAGAATCGGCATCGAATCCCTTTTTGTGTGAAGAAGTTGAGACGAACTCCTACTGAAAACTTCATCTGGTGAATTCGTACATGGGACAGATCTTAACTTTCTCCCCTGTGAGGGGTCGGAGATGCCACCACTACTCCATGGTCTTCTGCTGAATGAAGGTGCTCTGATCCACCGATACATTTCACTCTTGTTATTTGACTGTTTTACAAATCCAAATGCAACATTATTGTCGGCTGCAATATTGAAACTTCCTCACTTTTTGTATTTACATTTTCTTTAGCTTGTGTCTTCATCAAGTTTAGGTGTTTATAAGTCGTTCGTCAAGGAAACTGTGTATTATACAATGAAGTATTTAAAAATTAACTTAGTGTTAGTAAAAATTAAAAAATACTTTTGTGTTTATTAAGACCCTATAGTCACTGCATGGAGTGAATATTAATATTGTTATTTTTATTTACGATTTTCTCTGACGTCTTACCACTTGAAAAATAATTGAAATCAAGTTAAATTCTAGATGGTGATTAAATTTTAAGTTACGTTTCAGCAACCAAGTAAAGGACCATCCTCGTGTGAATTATACCTTAAGCGACTGAGATAAAAAACCCAGAAAAATCTAAAAAAAGGTTGTGGCGTAAAGCGAAATGTTTTCTCTTACACATTAATAATACATAAAATTGCGCATATATACAAACAAAATATTTCAAATTATACTGACAACTAATAAAGTTGATTGAATTTCAGGATATCGAAAATAACATAAATTTGGTTCATAAGAAGCATATACATTTTTAGCGTAATTAAATTTTTCCATTCAGTATTAAAACAAAATCTAGCTTACTTTTCATGCGAGAACTTTCATTGTGTTCGTCAAGCGTATATTTAATGTTTTGCCTTTTTGTATTTAAACTACACTCTGTGAAATTCGTTTCAGAATTTAACTGATTTTCGGTACATTGTTTGAGCGTGTGTGTACATCGTGCACATAGCATGTTTGTTGAAGCGTGTTTACATACTTGTGGAGTAGGGGAGACAATGCAATAGTTCACTGTGCAATTTTATTCGTTGTATGTAACTCGGAGTGATTTTGCTCGAGTTCAGATACTCCAGATGTTCGTGTATTGATGTATTACATTGCAATTTATGAAGAATTACGAAAAATTCATGTCAGGTTTTTTAGAATAGTTCACCGAAAATTAGTTTTGCATATAATTGTATGAAAGTACTATGTTGAAAATAAATTCTAGATTGCAGAATGATTGAGACATGTAAATGGAAATCATTCTAAGTGCCAATTGAATGTATTTATTGAAGGCACAAAAATGAATTAAATGTGATAGTATGTTATGAAAAATTATGGAAAAATCATCTTAGATTCGTTGTTGATGTTGCAACTAATGGTTCTTAAAAAAATGTTTATTCAAATTTTAGGTTTTAGGAAACCCAATATAAGAGCCAGTTAATTAAAAATATGCAGAGGAGTTCTCTTGAAAACGTAGTAAGTGCAAATAATTACAACATAAAGTATGTTTGAAATTCAAAAAACGTCCCAAGTGAAAGTCCACATTTGATTTCCAAAAAACATCCCAAGTAATACTATGTCCCACGCCTAATAAATATAATTTTGCCCTGCGTTACGACAAATTATTGAAAAAGTAGTAAAAAGTATATTATAAAACCGACTTTTTCGATTGTTATTGTATAATACATGTTAGCCATGCGACGTTGTATACGCCCACGCTATCTTTTGACTGTCATCGCAATTATCAACAGATGGCATTACAAGAATTACCAGTGCATTGACGTTTCCAAGGATTACGTTTTTCACGAAAATTTTTCTTTTGGCCAGAACGTTTTCCATTTACAAGCCTCAATTGTGATTCTGTAACGGTTCTCTACTTAAAATATATGCCATATATATGTAGTGATAGTTCTGTAGTATATCTTCAAAGTGTTCAACTACTTGTACAAATTTATTAGAGATAATATTTGTTTCGCAACATTAATATAAACTAATTGTGCAATAAGCACTCGAACAAAATCCGTTGAATCATAAATTGGCGTCTTAGTTTATTTTCTCTAATATATAGATACATCGTGACTCCACAGTGTACACTTAGAAGACGGGAGAACGTATCGTAAATTCAAGGTCGTAACCTGGTTGAATGGACGTCGTCGAACGCCTTGACGACAGCTACGCAGGTGGGACGCTTAAGACACAGTGGGGGTTGAAAAGAGGGTGAAGGGAGGTATGAAGGGGGTAATTCTATTGAGCGCGACGCCCTCCGGCAGTAGCACCGTCTCTGCCTCCGCCGCCGCGTATTTGCGGGGTCACTCATACAGTATTCATGGCGGGGTGCCGCGCCATATTATCATGGAAACTGAGTTTTGCCTTCGAGCTTCCCCCTCCTCTCCTACGTTCCCGAACTCCTTTCTACCTCCACTCCCGCACCCCATCGTTGCGACTCCCTCGTCCCGCCCCCGTTACTGTAGACGCTGCCACCACTGCCGTCTGCCCACGTGAATTCCGAAAGTTTGTTTACTCATTCGGGGGTGGTTGGGGGTCCAGGATGGTGGGTTGAGTAAAGCACCCGCGTGGGATCACTGCGTATTTTGCCTTCCACGCTCAGAAGCACCACTTCTTTAGCTTTATGTTACTGTCATAGATATCTTTTTCCTTAAGTTTCCTTCTATATTCAAATATAAATTAATTAGATAACTGAAAAAAATATTTGTATCAAGGACGATGCGGAAACATCAATATGATTTTATGGCCGTGTCCTTCCAAAATATGATAGTTTGAGCACTTAAGGTAAATTTCTAGGAATATTTAATTTATCATGGTTCTAGTACTGATGGAATATCTGTAACTATACGATAAAAACATATATTAATGTGTACATAATTTAATATACGTTACATGTGACATACGACATAAAATTTCGAAGCGCGTCAGTGGACTCGAGGTTTTACGTAGAAACTCCCGAAGACTCGTGAATGAGTGAGTGAGTGAATCAGTAATATCGTAAGCTAATATTCCAAAGAATTTGCGGGATAACACTCGAAAAATACTCATCAAATTGAATGCCTCAAAATCCTCAATAGCTCTCCATCAATGGTGAGTGAATTTGAGTGAAAATTAATACAGAGTTTTCAGGCAAAATTTCATTGTTGTAAATTTTTGCGTCTGTAGTACAAAAAGGACTTTACTGTCTAGGATCAAATATGAAGCTATTATTACAGGTGATGGTCATTTTTGTAACAGTTTCTAAGTTATAAAATATAATTTAAGGTTTTGAAGTAGTAATTTAATATTCTTAATATTTTCCTTTTAAGGAACAATAAAGATTATTACTTATCATTTAATTTATTACGTTATTATTTAGATTATTAGTAATTATTAGTAAACATATTGTGTGCGTTTTTACAAGCACCCAATATTTATTTAGTATATTGAATCGAATTAAAGCTTTTAGTGGAAGTATCTTGTGAATTCTACCAATAAGTCGAAGTATTCCATCAGCAAACGAGATTGTTTCTTCTCTTATATACTCACTTGTCTGGACCAGAGTATTCCAAGTGCATGATACATCGTCAAAGAAGCCAGTGTGTGTCCAATTGAAATCTGGCCGAGTCCTGGAGCATCTCTTCCTTAAAGTGCTCCCAAGCGAAGGCAGCAGGTCCTCTCTCCCACCCATCCCACCCGCTCCAGAGAAGTCCTACAGCCCTTTGAGACTCACTCTCTCTGCTAGGGATGGGAATGTTGCGAAAGGGCTCGGGGGCTGGAGTTGAGCAGGTTGGCTGCCCTGCGAGGGATCAAAGGCCTGCGCGATGCTGAGGTTGGGATTGCTGATCCCGAAGCCGCGCTTCGGATTGAGTTCGTCCTCTTCTTCCACTCCTTCCCATCCCTTCTTCATCACTTCGCGTTCCCGTTCCCCCATGCATTACGCGTTTCCAATTCACTTCACACGCTTTTTGGCTGCACCTCGCAGAGCATTATGCAAGGTAGAGACTGAAATAGTATTCACAGGGCTACTCCGTCTCTTACGTTCATCAGTAGTTGATTCGATACGAATATTAAATTTAAATCATTCTCAATTTCAAGTCTGATGAGTTCTATTTTTCAAACATTTGAATTATTTCTTCATTATACAGAGACGTGGTTAAGAATTATAATATAAATTAGAAAGAACTTGATTGCGAAAGAATAAAACATTTTTTTCTTTCAAATCCAGCGCTTCGTAAAAAAATTATTTATTTATAAAATTTCAAACAGAATATTTCTATTATCTAAAACATGAAATGTATTTCTATTAATTATATAAATTAATTTCAGTGGATGACGAGCAAATATAAATTATGTCATTTCTGCATGACTTGAAAGAACCACTTTCTCCAATCGAAGGGAAATGCTCCCAAACTTTTTCAATCAATTGTAAAATCAGATTCCTTTTCCAATGAATGCACCATCTTATCAGAACGCGGAGAAATGCATTCAGACAGATTAACTGATTATGTGAAAACTGTTGAGAAAAATTTAAAGTACGTTAGACTGAATCTTGAATCTTGTGATATTTGTATTTCTTACTCTGATTCAGTGATCGAATTTGTATGACAATTCTATTCGACGCATAAAAAAATATATTTTCTCGACATAGATGGAATGTTGTATTTTCCTCCGAGGTGAAAATGAATGTGGAATGCAAAACTTCATTTCATATAGTAGGTTAATTGATTGTTTTAATTTAAAGATTTATTCATTGTTGTTTGACAAATTAAATAGCTTCTAATAGTAATACAATAGAACGCACTATGTTGTGTTTTAAAAATATTACTGATATAAACACACACGATAGACAAATAACGAAATTATGTATTTATATTTACTATTTTTCAGTATGTCGTTATTGGAATAAAACACGTAAGTATTTTATATGTTTAATTATTGATCAAGAACAATAATTACTATATGTAGGTGCAGCATGACAATATTTGTTGTACGATTTGAACTCATACAAAGTCAAATGAGTGAAATACAGGAAAATACATACGAGTAGATTTACGAAAAAACGAAGTTAAATTAGATGTCTACAAGATACTGAGAAATTATTGGAGATGGTATAAATGACAGTAAAAAATATCGCATAGTAAATAGTTCTATCAGATCCACATTTAAAAGAAAATTATTTCACATGCAAGTAAATATCTCATCTTCATTATTTTATTGGGAGACTTGTGAGCATTGGGAGCATAGTTAAGACGAAAGTTAACGAAGATTAACGTTGAGAGTTTACGTCTAACTACATTTAGAGATCTTATAACTTCTTTCATACTCTCGTTATTGATCATAAAAAAATTACTGCGTTCATTTCTTCGAAGGCCTGAGGAAATCTTACTACTACAGATCATTACCCGCCTCACTAAAATGCTTTAAAAGCTTCGTTTTGGAACCTCGCAACTAAGTGTTCCGTCACGGTCCAGCAAACGGAAGAAAATAGTATAGTCATATCGGACGTTTTTAATGCGGTATTATTTCTTCATTTGTGGTATATGAAATAATTGCATAGTTCTGTACTCATCCAATGAAATAGGTCTTGAACACACTACACGACACATAATAACATGCAGTATTCTGTTATAAAAATAAATTTGTCAAATATAACATTGCATGAAGGAAATTAATATAATAAATAGGAGTAAGGTGACATTTTTTACGCAAATAGACGGTATTTCCAAAAAGATTCCTATGTATAAAGATGGACAAATATACAATATATATATATATATATATATATATATATATATATATATATATATATATATATATATACAGGGTTTATTTATTAGAAGATTTATATTGTAGTTGTAAGTAATACTATATGTATGCGAGCGAATAATTTGCATAAGTAATTAAAAAAGTAAAAACAATGGGAGAGTCTAAAGAACCAAATTGCTAGTTAAGTTTCGTTAAAATTAACTTCAGATTCTAGTGTAATGCACGATAACAATCTTGTACTGTGGATAAATCAAGACCGTCGAGATAAGGTTGTTATTTATTTTTTTAATTTCCTACCAAAAATGTACTATTTGCAAGAAACAGACATTAGTACAGGCACGAGAGAGTTCGTTTTTAAATCCACAAAATTTCTATTTTTTGAAAATAAAAAAAATTAATTCAAACACATGAGTATTATTACAATGAATGAAAGTGTGGTCAAGAAACCTGAAGATAGAGACATATACAGTTTATTGTAAAAAAAAAAAAGAAGATACAAACCCTCTTGTGTCTATGTAATTTCCTCATATTTGGAAATCGGTGAAGAACAAAGGGAGAAAGAGGTATTTTTATAAAAAGGCAACTTAAAGAAATAATATTTAAATAGTCTTCAGTGATTATTACTTACATGTATTATAAAAACACACATTCATTTTTTTCTCTCGCGGTTATTCACTAGTATCCTTGTACGCGAGACTAAGAGCTTCCGTGTTGATCTATCCACCCGATGGAGTGAGTTGCTGCAATCCGTCATGTGGTGAAATGTGCAACGCTCTCATCTCGTGGGAGTGCAAGAGAAGCATCATAGATTCCGGAATGTGAGAGTGAATGAGGAAACGGAAGTAGCCAGAGGCTGCTTGGGGTGTCGTGGGCGCATCGCACCCAAGACGCGGCGGCGGCGGCTGCGGCGGCGGCGATTGAAATGCAAAGTGAAATTGCCGAGTGAGACTTGCGCATGTAGATGAGTACTAACGCCTGCAGCGCACCAACCACTCCCCGGGAGATGCTTCTACCATCAACGGATTTTGAATTTAAAATAAATTGCCAGGGAATGTTGCAGCCTGGAACGGAGCTTGAAATATGGAAGTAGTTAACAATTTGCTCTTGCGCCGCTTCACGAGGGAGAAATGTGCTAAGGCGAGACTCAAATTCCAACCCTTTACGAGAAGAGCGTGTGATTTCTGTCCAGAGAACGATGCTAATACTGGTCTTGATGCTACCATTTCTGACCATCCCTGGAGAGTCTTTCGACTACTCACGATAGGAAAAGGATAAGACTCAATCTTCACGAGGCAGGGTCCGAATAAAGTGTGATGAAAAGATGATTATGTAAGGCGGAAAAAGTGAACAGATAATCTCAAGCACTCCCTGCAAGCAAGGGATGAAAAAAGTAGACGATAATTTAAAACGAAAGCCTCTTTGCGAAGTAATTACATATCGTGAAAGAGATGGTACTAAATTCAGAATCTGTATGGACGCTAAAACAATTATTTTGTAGCTCCAGAAATGACGGAATTTAAAGAAAAATTGGATGTTCGGACGATCCAGTAATTGAGTTTAAATGTTTTGTAATTGAATTTAAAATTTGGTGAATATCTTCTGATTTACTCCGTCATAATCCTTATAAAATTAAAAGCGAGGAGAACAATTCCTCTATCAGCATCTAAGTGTCACCGAGAATTTAATTTCTCGTCAAACATTCTTCGTTTTCTCGTATTAATGGATTACAAAAGTTTCTTGTTTTGCAGATGTTAAAAGGTGATGCAATTTTTCTCATTTTTTACTTCTCTTTTACCTACTCTCAGTCAGTAAAATCAGCTAAGTTCATTTAAATAACTTAACCAACATTTAAAGGAAATATGTTTTGGATACTCTCTACAGTGGGGACTTGAATAGCACAATACTTAAAACTAAGAAAATTTTTCTTTGTGAAAATAAATATGTTTGAAAAAATTGCTTCATAAATTAAGAAACCTGATTAAAATGAAAGGAGTTATATTTCGACGTTAGTACTAAGCTACAAAATAGTCTTCAAAAGGGCTGAAAGAACCCATCTAATCAGACTAAAACGAATTGTTACAAACACTCTAAAGAATATATTGATTGCTTTATTAGTATTTATTTTCATTTTCCTTTACATGTAACTTTCCAGTTAGTATCTGAAGTTATATGGTCTACACCAGTTCTGTTGTCGCATTGATGGTGGGAAAAAAATAAAAAAATGTATTATATTTTATATATAAAAATTCAGCCTGCGTATGTTTGTGTTCGCAAAACTCGAAAAGTGGACGGTCAGTTGACATGAAATTTTGACACAACATTGCATTCAAATATGAGTGTTTTCATATGCTCTTTACACAGATATCACACTTGTGAATGGTAAAAATGCATCTTTTAAAAATAATATAAGCGAAATACCACTCACAGACTGACTAATTACGAAATATAAGAAACCACAAATCCTACGAACATGAAATTTGGCAGATATGTTCATTTTAGGGTGTAGACATCCGCCAAGACAACGTTTTACGAAAATTCACTCTAAACGGGGTGAAATATGGGTTGGAATGTTTTAGGTATGTATTCCACCATAACTTTAAGAGTGCCTGGAGAAATTTCAACCAAACTTTATACACAGATGACTGACTACATGAAAACAAGCACTGTTGGGGTAAGACATTCCTCGCATCTCTAGGAAGGGGGTGAGAGGGGGATGACATGAAAAATAATGAAAAAATCCGATATTAGATACAAAACCATACTTTTCGGTTCCGTTGAGATGGATTAGAGCGTCCCCGGTGCTTTGTAAGTTAACAATTGGTGTTGGTTAACAAAGTTAGTTGATAAATTAACAAAGTCCACATTGGAGATAATGTACCCCTAAGGTCCCTGGGGTAGGAATGAGAATGAATGACAGGTAAACATAATGAAAAACGACCGATATTAGTGTTGAAAAATTCATTTTTGGGAACGTTGAAGTGAAGTGACACCCTCTTTGCCAGATACGTTCAAGATTACCACATATAAGGAATAAACGCCGTTTACGTTGGGGGATGAGAAGGAGTGAAATAACAAATAATCAAAAGTGACCGATATTAGTGTCGAGATCGTAGTTTTCGGGACCGATGCAATTA
The DNA here is from genome assembly GCA_002313205.1 of Laupala kohalensis. Classification (NCBI taxonomy): domain Eukaryota; kingdom Metazoa; phylum Arthropoda; class Insecta; order Orthoptera; family Trigonidiidae; genus Laupala; species Laupala kohalensis. The sequence goes on along the minus strand of NNCF01126363.1, from coordinate 34,461 downwards.
GTAGTAACATCCTCGAAGACGTCAAACTTCACAATCGGCCCGTATAAACTCCAAAACCCCTAGGGAAAGAGATGCCATGATAAAAATATCGAACATGACATACCAGTGACGAGTCAATAATTTTCGACGTCGCTGAGCTGATGGTGAAATACCGATATCGTGTAAGTCTGCTCTCAGCCCTCCTGAAACAAATGCACCCCTGGGGTGGGTTGAGAGGTGGGAAATAATATACGGACAAAAATAATTGAAAACTTATTTTGAAATGTAAAAATATGAAAATTGCAGCGGATCCGTAGTATTAAGGTTAATGAGATTTTAAAATTACCAATGCCGTTGTTAAAGTTGAGGTCACATAGTGGCACGGTACCCTTAGAGCAGGTGAGAAGGGCGAGATGTAAAAATAACGTAAAAAGACCGATACGGGTCGAGTCCATGGTTTTTGTGTAATCTGTGATGAATAACCGTTTTTCAAATGACATTATGTTATATTATGTACATTATTCAAGACATCTCTAAAGCTGTGAGTTGGGAAGAGCGTGAAACGAAAAACTATCGAAAAAGTCAGACAAGAAAGGATTTTACTAAAGTTCCAAAGGAGTGAAATTGGAAATTGGAATCTTCTCAAACATTCTTCTCAATTACATGAGTGAAAATGAAGGATTAATACACACCAATACTATCAAACCTTCACCATTAATGGATAACATTTTCACTGGTTATCAGTGTGAAAAAGAATAAAGTTAAAGACATATTACAAAAACCACGCGAGCAAAACCGCGGGTACTCTGTTAGTTTATAATAAAAATCATTAATTAGATAGCTATAGGTTAATGAAACAAGAACTATCGTTTGAAAACATATGAGACATCAAATGTTTTCAATGGACTCCATTTTATGAGATTTGAATTTTCCAGCATACCTTCAACAGTTATTTGTCTAAAAATACAAAATCAAGTCGTCACAAACCGCGGAATTTCAATTTGTAGAAAATTGAGAACAAACAACAAAAAATAGTTTTATAACTCGAGAGGGAAAATCCGTTTAGTGTAAGAATATATTGAGGTTACAACGATAACGATTTCCCGCGGCGGCAAATTATTTCAAATTTCTCCCTGTGGAGCAGTTTCCTCGCGAGGGTCTGTTTCCCGAAACGCTACGCATCTTCATCACCAGTGGCGCTTCGGTACATCGCACAGAAAACGTGCGATGATTGCCCAACAATCGCGTTTCGCCGCGCCAGTTTTGGCAACACTCATCGCGTCACCAAAATGTACTTATTTTGATCACCAGTCACTCGTTAATACACTCAATGAAAATACGAGGTGATACTTTCTTTAATACTCAACTTCATTAAATTGGTTTTTTAACAGAATAACTAACGGAGTCCAATACTAGTGCAGGTTCCCGTAAATTTACATATATTGGAGCCTTTCCGCGTACTTGTTATGGTCTCAAACTAGAGATGAAATAGTTTTTCTTTGTTCTGAAACTTTAAACCAGGATTTAATTGAAATATTTTAATTATTCAACCTTTTTGTGGATTGCTATTCCCATGGAATTAATTATTGACTTTACGTGGTATTATTTTATACATATGTACGGAATTACAAGAAGAACTTGGATTTTTTAGTTTAGTTAGTTCGTGTTGAAGTCTTTAAAATTAAATTAGCTGCTGAACTATCGTAAAATCACTTCTGAGATTTTTAATTTAATGCCGACGTTTAAATGTGTGAAATTTTGAAACCACCTCTCCGGTACGATGTGTCAAAAAAAATATGGGTTCCGAATCAGATCACGGGTTTGGGCTCCTGACTTCTATGATGCTGTCTCCATATCACTTCTCACCCATCACTATAATAGGCTCTTCCTCCTTCTTCCTCGCGTGAAACCTCCCATTGCGATATTTCCTTTCCTCTGACGTAACCTCCCTGTCTGACCCGTCTGCTCCCTGGGCTCTCGCGCAGAGACGACGCTCCGTGACAACTGAAAAACGGCATGCGCCTGCCGCAACTCTCGGCAGAGCAGTCCGTAACAAAAGTATAGAGAGCGGGTGGCAAGCAAAGCGGGACGGAGTGGGATGAAAGTGGACTGAGGTGATGGGGTTGGGGATGAAGCGAGGGAGGCGGACGCAGTGTTCGCAGCGGTGGACGCCGCTCCGCCGCTGCCAGCAGTCCTCGCCGTCCGTCTGCCTCTGCCGCTGCCGGTCGAGCGACGGAGCGAGAGGACCCGGGCGCTATATTTTAGACGACGCAGCCAGAGATGCACCGCCATGAATAACATGCCAGTTCCGAATAAATTGACCCGAACGAGCCACCGGACCGCACCATAAAGCATTCACTAACCAATTGCTCGTTGAAGCGAATTTCGCGATCCCCTGCTCGAAATGCTCTCGATCTTCTTCCGTTAGATCATTTTCGTTCCGTTTTGGAAATTAGAATGGTGTACGCCATTAGTCAATTACTGAAAGTGAGAAATATTACGCTTAATGAGAAGTCCCTTTGACTAGTGGCACTGCGGACGAAATAAAGTAGATGCGTTCATTCTAGTTGTGTGTCACTTGTCTATAGAAAGATGGTAATATTTCTAAATACATTATAATCAGTGGAATGGATTCTATGCAATGTAGATTTTTTAACTGTAGTGCTCTATTTTTATTTTATAAACTACGACAAAATGAGTGTTTAATATCATTACCACATGTTTTATGCCAATTTTTTCCAGCATTTACACAAGCAAAATACTGATTGCGAAAAACGCCTTGGACCCACTATACTCTGTAAAAACATCAGTATTCGTCAGATAACCAGGCATTATGTGAGGCATCATGAGATGTGTGTGCAAGATGCGACACATCATGTACAGTGCGCGTTCATTTCATGTATCTCTCTCTATGTTAGTGAAATCAATTCGTAAAAAATATTCATTGAAAATAAGTAAAGAGTTCCTTAGATGTAATATTAGCTTGTCGCGTGGTGAGGGTGGGTGGTTTAGTTTTGACCCCACTCCGACGCCATTTATCGCGTGGTGTGGAAGGGAGGAGGATTGTTTTGTGGACACTTTTGGAACCACATCTACGACGTACTTAGATATTAAGTCCCTCAGGACAAATATAAAGGAGGAATAATTGAACACAAAACAGTTTAGATATGATGTAAAAATTCAAAATAACATACATAAAACGAATGATACTCACAGCCGTTTAAGTGTAACGACATTATCTTCACTAATTTTGAAAACTATCATTTAGAATTTATTATAGTGTTTTTGGAAACATTATTTTATACATTCAACAAAATGTATTAATTTTATCGAAACATAAATAGTTTTATTTCAAGTAATTCATATTTTGTTCTTTATTCTTAATCGTCTCACAATCTCCAATATTTGTTTTATCGTACATTTCCAATTATCATTCATTTTAATACAGGTTTTTGGCATTCATTTTTAATTAACTTTTTAATAGAACTTATGTTTGACCTGTGCTTGGTATTGTGTGTTGCCAATATAAAATTTAATTTCTCCAGTTTTCATCGAATTTTAGTAGCTTGCTTTCGGAGAATATAATAGCTTCAAAATTAGCTTAAAATTTTCACATGTCTAAATAATGTTTTAGCTTCATACACAACTAATAAAATTCAAATAATATAAATAGAAAATTTTTAATTGATTACAAATGAGGTAAATATTGATGATAAATCACTTATCTTCGTAGTCAATTGCAGGGGATCTAGTGAAATTCAAATGTCAATTTAGTAACATGCTTTAATTGGTTTAACTGTTTTGGTAATGCTAGAATAGTTCCTAGGATGTAATATTAAAAACATAGGAATGAAAATGACACGAAGAAAAATACCATGGAACATAAACAACTACGCGCTCATTGACATAAATAAATAAAAACAATCACATTGTATGAAATTAGTGAAGTAAAATCATTAAATAAGTATTTAAAATTTGTAAATATTTAAAAAACATTCTCATTAAAAAGTATTTGTTGTCGCAGACATAATTCAAGTTAAAAACTAACAATTTATACTTCTTCCCCGTTTTTTTCTGTTAACACAATTGTGATATTAATTTCTAGAGCCAAATTACGCAATTAATTTGATTGACGCATGATCATATTTCAAGCTTCCTGTTTGTAAAACAACTTAACAAAAACATTAATCTAGTTTATAATTCTGGATACATTCAGTTTCAAGTGGCAAATCGCCGGTTTTTTTACTCGTGTTAATGTAACAGAATAAATAATGTTTATGAAGCCAATTGGAGCAGGGATCCAATCCGAACGATAGTTTAAATTAAATTGGCTCTGATTGGAATTCGCTTACCCAGCGATTAGAGCCTCGCCGTCCAAGTAATGGAAATCGGTGACTAATTAACGCGCGCCGGCAACCGTCAATGACGCGAATGGGTGGCAATGAGGATGAGATGGAGGATGGGGAGGGAGCGGATGCATTTTCATAAATTCAGATTAGCGCGATGGAGCTCTCACCGCGCTGAAAAGCGTCCATTCCGAGCACGTCTGCGTCGCGCTGATTGTCAACCGGAAACTTCACTGGTGGCAACGGGGGATTGCAGCAACAGAATCCCAGACAGGTGCTTGGTGCTTTCTCTCTGGAGCTGCTGGACGGTTGACAACCCTTTGATTATCACTTGCACAGCGTCCTTTGCTTATCATCGTTGGTCCATCCACGCCTACATCTCCCATGGAGAACCCACTGTCAAAATGTATTGTGTACGGTCTCTCGTCAATTTGGAATATTTGTTCTGTGTCATTTTCTGTGTTAGAGAGAATATGCGTCGCTTAAAAACAATTGATGATCGCAATTGTATTCTGTTTCATTTTCCAGTTTTGTGACTGGAACTGGTTACATTAGGTGTGGTATAAATTTGTTGCTTTCTGCGTAGCCGATATAATCATGAACTCAAGTGGAACGATTTTATATGCCAGTTTCAGTGGAAATAATTTAAAAGAAGTTATTAATTGATTAAATTCTTTGCTTATGTATTTAGTGCAGAAATTCAATTTGATGTATGTATTTAATAGTAACCAAACTTATTTTAATTTATGTTAAATGTATTAATTTTAGCTGTACATTTGATTGATACATAAAATATAGTAATATTTTCACTATACTCTCTTGATATTGTTTTCCTTATACTCATATACAATATAACTTTCTATGTACATAATACGAAACACAGATCAACAGTCAATGACATGACATCTAACAGAAAGGAGTAGTAGTCCCATTTACTCCACAAAAGGTCTTTTCATATTCCGTTGATAATTATGTGTGTGACATGAGTTATAAATAGTATGAGGGTTAGTGACGAGCTAAGAACTGCAGCTAATGGAGACATATATGGAGCCAAGTGAGGGAGACGAAATTGGTGACTATGTCTGGAAATAATTTCAAAGGTCCTGGTCAAAGAGTGTTTTTAACGGGCGGTATGGAATTAGGTTAGTCAGTAAATGTTTATAGCTAGTTTATTCACACCGAAGAATGAATATTTAACGCGTTTTTGTATATTACTACACTGCACTATTATGCGTCCCATTCATTTACGCCATGAATGAAGTGCAGTTATTAGGATTAATCTAGTAAATAAGACTACTTTAATCGACATAACTTATAATGATGACTTAATATACATCTTATGTATTTACAAGAATATTTTACAGTATATATTTAGGAGGACTTGAAATCGATTGTGGTATCATAATCTTCTTGTATATTCCTTTATAACAACTCCATATTCCGTCAGATATCTCGTGTACTTTCTGCCATGAGATTTGCCCGATTTCTCTATCTATGCGCGCTTTGATGAGATAACATTTGATGAGCAGAAAGGATTGGCAAACAGAAACTGTACTGCAATGCGCCTGTAAAATCTTTGATTTGATCCTTGCCATCAGTTAAAGTTACTGCCTGTGTATTCGTGTGGAATGGGACTCGGAAACTACAGAGAGAATCTCTCTCATTCTGGCTGCTCTCCAATATCCATGCCATGAAACATCATTCCTACTCTATCGGTCTCTAGATTCACCCAATCACGTAACGTGGGAGGGATATGAGATCGGAATTCTGATTACTAGCCAGAGTATGGCTTACTATTACGTACGTAGACTAAGTTCACAAAACCACGGACATTTCTTCTATTGTCTCACCTTTCCTTTCCTTGTATCCCTCTTCTTCGCATCCACAATTCTCACGACAAAAGAGCATAAACAAGACAAATTCAATACAATGAATGTAGTTCATATTGAGTTCTCCATTTTTCAGAAATCGTTGTAACTTTTGATTTATTGAAAAGACTCAATTATGTATTCCTTACTATATTTTATTGAACATAAGTAGGAAAACCAAAACAACTTACCAAATTAAAAATTAATGTTACAGTTTTCGTCTGGAAAGGCAAAAAAGATTTTCCTGAAATACCTCCCGCTGTCGAATTTGATTAACAATTTTATCATTATTATTATTATTATTATTATTATTACCAGGATAGTTACTCATTATCGTTGGTCTTTTTTCCCAAGAGCAGAAGTGGAATATTCGCATGTAATGCTAATGAATTTTATTTTTATGTGATTCAAGTGTAACTTAAATGTCGTTAGTTAGATAGCATCCTCAGAGGAAGAAAAAAAAACAAAGGAAAAGATATACAATTACGTAAAACACATGACGTCATCACATAGAATGTCGTCGCATTGCTCAAGGGATTTACCGCGCATGTGTGGGAGTTCTTCCGTTTGTGACGCAATGGTAGACTAAACGATACGACGCGCACAGTTTACGTAGTCCAAACTTATGCAGGGGTGCCACCACACGCAATTTGGGAAAAAGACAGGGGATGGGAGTGGGAAGAAGCAAAGCGGGGAACGCGACGGGGACTCCGTAGAGCCCCGAATCCTCTCTCAGAGTCTCTTTATGGTCCTTTAGGCGCTGCGACCGGCCGCTTCGACGAGCGGACTCCATAAAAGGACCTCCTCCGCCGGCTCAGCTCCCCGTTGCCAACCCCGTGTCTGTGCAGGGTGGCCGGCCATCTCTTTGTCAGTCTCCCGTCGTCACCGAATCCCTCCGATTCTGGTGCACAGTGGTACAGGAGGCGTTGATGCTCAGTCAACTATTCGCTCTCGTATCCCCATCAATGCTTTTCTGTGTTGATACAAGATTTTCATATCGAATCCAAACTAGTTATACGTACTGTGTGTTCTACAAGGCATGCGCCTCTCTAATGATTACAGCTGAGATCCAACCTGAAGCCGCCCGCCACTCAAGCAGGAAGTATCTGCTATCGAGTTAATAGACTGGCATCAATGAGGCTTCGCTGACGGACAGGACAATGGAGAATTAATGTGCTTGATTGATCATGTTCTGCGGACGTCTATGAGATGGAGAGCACCACCAAGTCACTATCGACACAATATCTGATTGCTGCGTACGGACTAGCAATGGCACAATAAAGCACTGACGTATAAATAGAAAATTAAGTGGTATTAAAAGAGAGAGTTCGATTAAATAGTTTGTGCTTTATTTTTGAAAAATAAATCTCGTTAATGTGCGTAACTTTTTGTATATGTTATAATTCTATAGCTATTGTTTGTTATTGGTAATACTTTTCCCGTTTCCTTTACGTTATTAGTCCTGAAATACACTTAATGTTTTACTACTACTTCAAAAAAATACTACTTCAAAAAGTTTTGCGATGTGTAATTATAGAAATGTAATGAAATGAATTTCATATTGTGTGTTTAGAAATTTGAAAAGGATACGTATTACCATTGTTTACTCTATAAAGATTTAATTTTTATACCCTTCATTTATACTCGACTGTTACACGAGTCATATGAACATAGTGTAATCTTCGTTTGATCTTATAATGTTAGCTTATCATTTTAATTGAATGGGAACAGATGATATTTGATTTGAACTTTGCGAACTTCATTAGAATAAATTACACGCTCTGAAACGTCTGTAACAAAGCATTAATAATCTGAATATTGTCCATTTTAAAATGATTGTCATATTCTAGAATTTCAAAGATACTGAAACATATTGACTGAAACTCATATAAAGGGGGAAACTGTTATAATTATATTATCCCATAGCACATTTTAACTCTTCACGAAAGTAATTGCTCTCTTCAGTGCTGCTCTGTAACAAATATTTTCTTCCAACTTCAGCTGTAAACCTGAGCGACACGTTGTGAATCATGGTGAGGAAAATGCGGAAAGTGCTTGCGATGCTATCTCAATCCGAGTTTCACGATATCGCGATGACCTGATTTTAAGTAATGGCTTTGGAACACATTCGGTTCCAAACGAGAGAGGGGTGAGATTTGCGCGATAGGGTGGTGTGTGTGACCCTTCCTACAGCCTTCTATCCAATCGGGAAGTTGAAAGGTAAGGCAGTGAACTTTTCCCTGTGATTTTAGAGGTTAAAGTGAGTACACTTTACCCAAGAGATAAAGCTAACTTTTCTTTACTTCTTTTGATTAAGCTTTTCGAATTTCCTCTTCAAAAATGCGATAAAAATCCCATTTCACCATACTTTCGCAAGTTGGGATTAAGGTGGAAATTAGGATGTCTGATATCGAAATTCGTAACATAGTTCGTTCACTCAATGAAAAAGATCAATAAAATGTTTTGTTACATAAACGAGGTGAGTTACATTGGTTGATTTTATTTCAGAATCCCCCGTTCGTCCTCCTGCTACGCTCGAATTCAATTATATTCTATTTGATTTTTGGACACTTTTCTTCAAGTCGAATTTTAAAATTTTGAATTGTGTTTACATTCCAATCATGTATATGAAAGTATTGTGATACTATTCCAATAAGAAGCAAAAAAGTTACGATGTAGGAATTTTATCGTACGACCACAAACAAGAGGATTTATTCAAGTACCAATTTTTCTGGATGGAGAATCATTGCTGCGCTTATGACTAACTTTTGTCGCATTAAAATATTACATATTTATGATACAAAAACGTTTATAAATTTGTAATATGTAGCATGAAGCTACTTAAATTTTCAATACTATCTTCACTCAAGATTTAATAATAACATTTTTTTATTCAATTAAGAGAATCACAATGTTCGTTAGCGCCACCATATATTTTTATTCACACTTTTGAATAATTAATCTGTTAATCTTGAAATGTTTAGTGTAATAAAAGATCTCGCTTACTGCAAAAATTAATGAGTAAAAATGAATCATTAAGAAATCAATCGCTACGACACTAAATATAATAATTTAAATACACGATTAAAGGTTTGGAAATGAAATAAAAGTTTAGACAATTAGAAAGAAGTATCTCACCTGATATTTATATAGAAATATAAAGAAAGGCATTTAGTTTTCTTCTTTGCTTTTCTTTCCGGAATAACGCGATGTATTTCTCTTGTAAGTATCCAAAGTTACAGTGTGAAAATGGATTTGGTGAATGTTATCTCGTTCCCTAACATATTATTTAAGTTAAATCATAGATGTAGATATAAAATATTTAAATGTAAATATAGGATGTTAATACGTGAAGAAATACGTTTCAGNGTAGATATAAAATATTTAAATGTAAATATAGGATGTTAATACGTGAAGAAATACGTTTCAGTTCATTTTAAAGTATTTAGAAAATAATAAAACGACTAAAGAAGGTTTCGTGTTAGAAATAAGCGAGATATACCTGAGAAGATTTACACGGAAGAGTTTTTAAAATTCAGAAAAAAATTGTGGTGCGCTATTAATTAAATGACGAGCATTGAAATAAAATAAATAACGATACATGATAGTTGTATTTATTCGATGATTTTTCCTCCTGCTTCCGTGTTTTGACCCACTGTTCGTGGGTAGACGTTGCTTGAGCATAGGTGAAGACAGACAGCAGAGCGCCTTGCAGTCTTCATCCGACTTCAAATGGCTTCGCCGGTCGAATCTTCCATCTCCGAAGCGATCGTAAAGCCCCGATTCGAATTATCACCGCGATATGGGGTCGTTCACGAAGGCGCGGGGATTCACACGATCCCCTTTCCGATACGATTTGAGGACGGGCACGAGCTAATTCCACGGAAGAAGGTGTCGCGCTTGAAAGTGCAACGTAAGACTGACCTCTCAGGGCACGAGCTGTAAATGAAGAATTGGAGGCGCACCTGCTACCTGTGATCCATTTGGTGATAAGACGACTCAGCGGGAGAGCGGTAGCAAAGCTTCCAAGACTTTATTATAGTGTGACCTAACAGTGTTACCATGAAAAGTAATGAACACAGGGGAGGCAATTGAATAAAGAGAAAGTTTTCAATTTCCAGGAAGTATTATTGCTCCATGCACTTTTCTCTCTATTGAAATTCACTTTTCTCTCTATTCAAATTCAGATTTAAATATGGTAAAAATTTGCGTATTTAGAACATTCCTATAAATTACTCGATTTATTCTTTTGCTTATTTTAATGATTCTTCAAGTTTCTATAAAATACACCTATTTGGTGTAGAAAAAATTATTATTCAATTTAACTAATATCAAAAATGTAGCTTATTCATGTTTTTATAAATGTTTATAAAATATTTGTCATAGCTGAATAGCTATATGAACAAAATGATAACAAACATATTACTAAACACACTTCAAATTGTCAAACTCTTAATTTGGCCTGAATTAGTTTGTTCAAAAAAAAAAAATTTCTTTCACTGACGTGGCAATTATTGTCCTTAAATGGTTTTTGAATATTGTTAAAGAAATTAGGTTTTGTTAATATGCACTTTTATATTGGTCACGATATGGCTCACAAATATTTTAAAGTCTCACGTTTAACGTAAGATTTTTATATTGCAGTACGAAAATCGTTTATCTTTCTCAAAAGATAAAAATTTATTTTATATACTCTTTGGTCAAAATTGATAAACACTCGTTCACAAAATTAACGTACATTTATGTTATTCCTATATTTTCTCCTTGACTTCACTAAAAAATATTATCTACCAAAAGAAATCGAAAACGATGGAGATAATATTCATCCAATTGTTCTTTTAGACGTAAATTGGATTTTGTTGTATTTTTTAAATATTGTAAAAAGAAAGTAAATATGTTTTGTAAGTACCTTTTTAATTAGAAGTTAATTCAGACGATATTTGAGTGGAGTATAGTAATATTTGTATGCACAGCGTTGGAGAAGGAATGAAATGCGGGAACTGGTTCGAAATTCTCCAAGCAAAGAGATCTCGAGCGCATTGACCCGACGATTTCATTTCCGGTATGAATCGTGAAAGCACTTGCTAATTTCGGAGAAGGAACTGTTGCTCTGGAAAGTTAAGTGTGGGAGAACGGTTTTGGATTACGACTTATGAATGAGAAATTGGAAAGACATCTGCTAATTTTTCACCCAGTTCATGCCGTGCCATTCAATAACGCCAAGGAAAAGGAGATTCCAATATTTGTTATTTGTTTTAGACTTTGATGAAACTGACATTATTGCTCTGAAACCTGTACCAAAATCTTTATTAATTATTCTGCATATATAAACCTGTCATTGGTATTGTGGCATGGATTCTTTTTACTTTCCAATTATAGAGTAAGAATAAGGAAAATGTAGTAATCGGACGAAGAAAATAATTCACGATCTCTTCACATCTATATTAATTGGATCCAGAAGAGTATATTTTCAAATTTTTGCGATGATGTTAAATGTCGTATATGTGTGTGTGGATATATTGTTTATCCGATAACTCACAAACAAATTAATGAAGTTAAGAATTGACTTTGATTGCATTTGGAACAGAAGCCTATATCTAAAGGTCTGTGTAGTGGGTACCCCCACTTCGTTATAAAATGATATAAACTATTCTATAGTTTTGTGCTAATTTCGTCCTCTAATGAAACATCTTGTGCTCATTTGAAAACCAGAAGAAAGTGCGAAACAAAAGTGAGGATGATGGCGGAACGTACAACAAGCACCCCTACATACTGAAACTTACAACTAAGGAAAAAACTCCTACGCTATAATTTTGTGCCAATTATGTGCTCATTGTATGTGCTATAAAATAACTCTTTTCTTCGGAGAGCTGTAAAAATTCGGGTCGGCACATTTGCGCCCGGGCACAGTTTAACTTACACCCATTTGAACTTATCAACCGGCGGTGCGAAGGGTCATGCTGAGGTGATACAGATGGTATAGTCCGCAGGGGTGGACAAAGAATACGGGAACACTTACAAACTTTCGTCGCCGTCTTCGTGTGGCTTAATGTTATGAAATGTACGAATTATTTCACTAGACACTGCAACCCTATATTTATATTCCCTTCACCGTAGTAAACGTTAACCTATAAACACAAATATACGTACAAATGTAAACGGTATGTTGCTAATTATGTGATAAGAATATATTTTAAAATATTTTGACATTATTTTAGTTACAAACCCTCTTTATTCTAAGATTTAAAAAAAATTGTGAATCTGATAGTAATTATTCTAATTTTTAATTTTTTTTCTGGGTTTGGATACTCCAAATACCATTTTCTGCATTATAAAATGGTGCCTTGAAGAATCAACCAAGAAGATCCTAACAGTCCACCAGCACTTGAAAATACAAATTCCATAACAATACACGCCTTTCAGGAATTTCAAAATATTTGTTGTTGGTTTGTATCTATATTTTGCTATACAAGAGCAACAACCCGCCAAGAAGTTTATGGCTCTATTACTTATTCTCTGAGTTGATGAATGAGCAAATCAATCGGTCAGTTACAACGACGTAGTATGTACAGAAATTACAAAAATCTAAATTCAAAGGAAATCTCAAATTCTTATCTTTTAAATTATTTTCACAAATAAAACGAATTAGGTCGGTCCAGAATAAATAGAAAATGACGTAATAAATCCATCTTCCTCCCTTTGATAATGAAAACAAAATTCAATTCTACAAATGTTAGAGATACTTATAAAACAATATGATTTTTTTGTGGAAATGGTTGTTAGTATATTTTATTTTTCTATACCTCTATAATTGAGTTATATTTCCTAGAAAACTGGACATTACAGGATGTTAAATGACCGAAAATTTCCAAATCCATTGCTGTGTTTAAGAAAATAGCAATCAACCAAATGACTAAGGATGTATACTCTATACGGAGTAAGTAAAAAAATCATAATTAAAAGTGTGTTAGCTTTATATTATGTTTCTCATCGCTTTAACAAAGTAAGTTCTTCAAATCCATTGTACAAAATTTCAACAGGTTTTGTCAAATGTTTCAACGAAATTGTTATTTAGAGCACACAATTAGCACATAATTATCACAAAATTATAGAATAGTTTATATCATTTTATAACAAAGTGGGGGTGCCAACTTCACGGACCTTATATCTAAGCCTAAATGGTTATCTTGGAGTCGCGCTATTTAGATCAGCCTTTGAGGCAAATGTAAAGCGTTTAGGGTTGAGGATAATAACTCCTGCATTGATAAAAACGTCCCTCCATATATGAAACTTACCAACGAACCATTGAAAATAACATGATAAACTTTAACTCATTTATAAAATTTGATGTTTTTTCACTTCCAAAAATAACGTAAATCAGGACCAAAAGTTGTGTATCAGAAGTAACATAATAGGAACATATTAAAATACAAGAGGCATACCGGAAGTATTATCTATTTTCTAATTGACTAGGAACATATAAGAATACAAGAGGCATACCGGAAGTATTATCTATTTTCTAATTGACAGTGATATGTCCAGGTTTGATTCTCAATCATTTGTATTTTGCTCATGGGATTATTAACCTGGCCCCATAAATACTTCACGACATATTCGTCGACTTTTCATTCAATCAATTTTAAATCGCTGAAAGGGAATAGAAAATGGATTCATATATACAGAAATCTGTGACTTCTATATTCTTAGGAAAAATGAGAAAATGACTCGAGAGTAACAAGTTCTTAAGTAATGTTTGTTTAGCCGCATACATTCAAATGAAGATTAATCTGAATATTTAATAATGTTGACAAAAACTTAATTTACTTTCTTGAATCACCTTACAATGCGATTTCAGTGGAAATACTGTTGTATGTTTTATTTTTTTCCCGTTTAACGTAACACACTCGACACTTATTGCTATCCTAAATGAAACTTAATTCATCATCTAACACAGTCAGTGTAAATAATTCTCTAAGAGACAGAACGCTCATTTATCTTCATTAAGAACCAGTTTCTCAAACAAAACGGAGTGATACAGCTTGATAGAAAACAGTGTTACATTCCAGTATCACTGAGTAAAAGCAAGCGTGTTAAATTTTCTTTTACCGTATTCCGTACTTTCTAATTATTTTTGGATGTGGAGAAAGTGTATTTCATAGAAGATATATTTTAAGTGCACTCATTTGGCGATGCAATGTGTATTTTAGACCTGAATAACACTCAAGAAATCACATGTGTGCGATAATAAATGTAGAAAATTTTATTTAAATACTTTGACACAATATCAGTACAAACGTTTATTCAACATTCCAAAATAACATAACATTTTGTTAGCTTTTGTCCTTACATATGTAGTATATCAAGAGATTCTTACAAGACGCTGAGGTCGTATGGCTTAACAGTGTTATTCTGACGTTCTTCCGCGTCTGACCACATGCATCCTGTTTTCAACACACAAAAATATTTCGTGGTTAGCGATGAACTGGTAATATGTATAGTATAACGTTGTTCTAGTACTATTTTTCTTGGACATTTTATAAACATGATTTTTTTACTTTCGTCATTAATATTTACCAGTATTACTTTATTCTATGTATGATATAATTCCTTGAAGAGGACTTACTAGAAATATGTGGGCAAACGATTTAAATACACCTTGGTATAGAAAACTTTTTTGGTGCTTTTTTACGATCACTTTGATCTTGCATTAAAATCTGAGTTGAAGTATTTCATATTTTAGCTCTATGATATTATTGGGATGCGTTTTTATATTTGATCGTTTAATTTTTGTATTTTAAAAGGGAGAATAATAAAATGGTTGGCAGTAAAATATTATAAATGCAGTATCAAAAAAACAACAGTATTAATTCAGTATTGAAACTTCTCAAAATACATTCTCAGATAAGAAATTACAAAATTCGTGATAAACTTCTGACCTAAGATTCTGTTCGATTATTTTCTGAGGTACTAAAAATTGTTGGAAATCCTTATGAAATGTTTAAAGAGCTTTTGACATTAGATTTTTTTTTAAAATACGGAAGAGAGACGGAAGTTTATTATATGTTTTGAGCGTCAAGTACTCGTAGTTTCCTATGAATGTTTTAAAATATTCTAACGAGAATAGGAGTCCGTTGAAAGTTGCAGAGTAGGGCAGTGGAGTTTTGCTTTCTCAAGGGAGCATTGAGAGTTTCGCAAATCGAGGAGGCGCTTCGCCTTGATGCTTTCCAGCCCAGTATCGCTCCGTGGCCTCGAGGCCGAAGTTCCGCTGCCGGGAGGATCATGGAGTCCCGTCGCTTAGTCACTGGAGAGACCTAACCACAAGATGGCGGCGGAGTGAGGGACAGGAGAGGGGACATGACGCAGGCCGAACCACGAGAAAGGGTGGACTGGGGTGAGGGGTGGAAATGGGAGGGTGGAGAAGGAGGAGTATCGATGCTTGCCGCAGTCGCAGTCAACCGCCAGTAATTGCTCCCAGAGAGTCCCAAACCCTTCCTTCCATCCAACGGAAGCGTCGATCACTCCTCCCACATATTCTCTGCCACTTCCACGGACCGCAACTTCGTTATAATCTTCTCTATCCGTTACATCATCTCACGCAGTTAGTAACATCGTCTATTTCATTCTCTATCTACGTCATTAATTTGTGTACTCTTAATTTTTTCCTATATTTCCCTAGATTTTTCGATTGTTCTTGTGGATATCATCAAAATCATTTTCAATATTTTAATATCATGGAAACCAAGCTCTTGGGCCAAGTGAAGGATCCACTTCATCAAATGGATCAACGTTACCACCCCAACCGAACCTCTCGCTCTTATCCTCAGTCTTTCCATTCTACCTATCCACTGTCTCCCTGGATCTTCTTTAGTTCCTCCATTTCCGTGATTCCAACTATAAGGTCGATGTTCCTGATCCTCCCGATATTAGTGGAGACGGTGTCTGCATCGACCACGCCATCTCCTCAGGTCTTCTGCTCCATCTGTGTCGCATTGCCATCGTCTGTGTCTCCTGACCTCTACCTTCATCTCCGCTTGCAGTGTCGGTCGGTCGGCTGGCGTCGATCCCGCGTCGGTCGCCCAGCTGCGACAGATCTGCCGTGTAATCCCTTGCCGCAGCCCGGTCGACGGCTGCGCGGACCGAAGGCGTCCGCCACCGATGGCTGTTTCAGGCAAAGCCAGGATTCACCTACCCCTTTGCGGCGACGTATTGCACACGAGATAGAGAGCAAAGATCCACTTGCTGGCATTAAGACAGGTGTTCCCCAAGGAAATGGTAAGAAAATTCGGTGCATTGGTCCATTCAGAGAGAATATGTTTACGGAATGAGATTTGATGCTGTCATTTGTTTCTTTCTTTGCTGAAAATAATATTTTATCCAGTACGAGTACCAAAAATATTTTTATTAATGAATATTTTTTATTTACTGAATTTTCAAATAAGTTTATATTCATCTTAATAAATTCATTTCGTTGCATTTAAATCAAGTATTCGAATAAATAAATAATGTAGATTTCTTCTTTACAAATAGGAAAATAAGGCATACTTATTTTTCAGCTGTTTTTTTCTAATTATGAGGAGAGTGTTTTTGGATAAAATAGTTTGTGATATTTATACTCTTAAATGCATCAAAATTAATACGATGATTATTATATTTGTAGAAAACTAAGCCATGAAATAAATAATATCAGAACGCGATACTGTATTATCTACATTTTCTTAATTTTTGCCACAAATTGTAACGTTCAATACTTTTGAAATGTTTCACTTTAAATTAGCACACTTGTTAAGGTATTATGAACGACCGACGAATCTTATGAAAAATCCAAATTTCCTTGAAAGAAAAAAATCATTATCAATAAATTTGTCGATTAAAATTTGGACCTTTCGCGGCTAATATTTGAATAAAACTTTCTGAAAGTTGCATTGGCCCTTATGCGTAGAGTCCCTGAAAGGACTATATTCTACAAATTCTAATGTAATTCTCATTTTTATTCGTACAAGACGCTATCATACGTGTGACAAATTTATTATAAACAAATCGAAAGAAATATGACCAACCTATCGGGAAAATTAAGAAATTTATTCAGCAAGAACTGTCGCAAAACTTGAGAAATCTAATCAAATTAGAGACCATTTTACGAATTCACGGTTTCAATATAATTGTAATTGTTTGAGTTTTTAACTAACTTTACTTCACGAATTACTGTTACAATGGCTATTGTTAATGTAAACGAAATAAATAATAGAACTGAAATTCTAATAAAACGGTTATCTGCTTGACTGGCACCCGGCGCGCTCATACTACCTTAAATCTCATTCCGTAGACACATTCTCTCTGAATGGACCAATGAACCAAATGGTCTTAGGTATTAGATTGAATTGAAAATAAAACAATCAAACGCAGTTAATAACGTAATCCACAAAATAATAAATTTCATGAAGTTATTCGTTAAAAAAATATCGTTTAAAAGATAAAGACATAAGTATTTTAAAAATCTTAACAATGTTTGTCTTTACTAACACATGAAAGAGACCCCGTAAAAATACGTAAATAAATAAGCAGACGTAGATAAGTAGACTTCAACTTTCTTATTAACATAGAAAAGAAAACAACAAACGAGTTTAAAGGGTAAAAAAAATAATTTCTCATTAAAATGTAGTATACATTTGAACAGTGGAACACAAAAATTACGCACTTGATAATCATTGATATTATTCAATATAAAACTTTCTGTTAAAGTCGTTCGCTACCATGACAAATAATTCTGAAGTCTCCACTTTCTTTAAACTGTATTATTTGTGCTTGCCAATACCATAAGTTCTCTATTACCAATTACTGATTTAGTTTGTAGGATAAAATCAATGTATTTTGACAACGATAAGTTCTGCTATATATTTATCATATATTCGTTGAGAATAT
The DNA here is from genome assembly GCA_002313205.1 of Laupala kohalensis. NCBI lineage: Eukaryota > Metazoa > Arthropoda > Insecta > Orthoptera > Trigonidiidae > Laupala > Laupala kohalensis. Next base: position 16,349 of record NNCF01126363.1, on the reverse strand, counting down.
GGAACGAACTTCTAAAAGAAGAAATATTGTTTTCAATGTAATCAAATGATTTTTATGTTGCACTTTAAACTATAAATAGGATATAAATGTGTTGTAACTTGTATCAGAAGTAAAGGAAATATTTTTCTTTACACTAGAACAATAATCGTAATTATTTTTATTCATGTGGCGATGTTTTTATTCTTATTACATTTTTTGGAGTTCATTGGACTTTCGTATTAATTTTATATTTTCAATCCAAAACTTTATAGTACCCTAAAGGGTCCTCTAATGAACCCTAAGTAAATAGTTAGTAACATAGATGATGATGAGATGTAGTGAAGTTCTGGGTGGGACCGTATGTGAATTTAATTTTTTCAAGTAACAAATAATCAATGTCAGTGAACTGATCCGAAAATACAAAAGTGTCTGGAGCATTTCCCTTTTAGCTTTCCAATTATGCTTCTTAACACTAAAAAATCGTATTGAGTAATCATTATCAAAAATCAAGCAAGACGTATTATTTACTTTAGTAGTGTTTTAGGAATTGCAAAAATATTACCCTAAATATTTCAAAATATTCAATATGCCTCGTAAGCAATTTGAAGAAAATGTGCACAGAAAATTTGTATGCGGATTTTAAAGTATAACAAAAATATAAATTCTCATTTGAAACTTTCTAATTTTAAAAGGCAAGAGGTGCCATCTTGAAATAGAATGGTTATAAATATATAAGATTTGTCAAAAATTTGGCTCAGATTAAATGAAACAAATTATATTCTACTTTAATGTGTTTTCAGAAAAAAATGATTAAACCCTTGAATACATACGACATTGTCTATAAACGCCACATCTTGAAATCAATCCCTCCTAGACTCAATTCGTGAAATTCTAAAGATATCTATATTTTTTTTTCTTTTTTTACGCTCACAATTCTTTCCATATATATTTTTCACAATCATTCTTACAATTTTTGTTTAATTGGAAAATGATAGCTCTTAATTTGCGATATTGTTTTTCGCTCTATTTAACGATGCGATGTGCGAGAGTGGAGCGTGGGGTGTAAAAGAAGTTAGATTGAGCTGTTCAGAGAAAGGCTTCTATTTCAAAGTTTTCAAATTAAATTCTCAGGTAATATGTACATTTATTCATTCATAAATACATACGTAAATACACAATATGTATACATACATAAATAAGGCATAAGACATCCCAAAAATTTGAATCATGTTTGGAGCCTATTTACAAACACCTGAAAAGGTCTCGGACGATTACAATACTTTCATTATACATATTTATGTCATTGGAAAGTAGAAATGGTTGAAAAATAGTGTCAAATATGAGTTTTAACTACATTTTTTAAAAACTACGTTAAAAAAAATAATTATAGCCTCTTTTGGGTGATCCTTGCGTCTCGTAATTTTATAATTTCTGCGACAAAAGTCAAACCCGTTCAAATGAAAAATAGAAGCAGCTCAGTGTATTCAGTCTTAATCCCTTCACACCACCCGTTTCACGCCCTCTCCGCTGTAATATACGCGCACGTAACTCTCTAAGGTAAGCCCCAATGACCCAAAATACTAGCTGCAATTGCTGCAGCGCGTCGACCGCACAATTTCCATTCCGCTCGCGCAATTAAACCAGTGGTCTCGACGCGTCTGCAGCATTGGCCCCGCGGCGGTGGTTGGCAGCCGGCTACAGCGGTCACGTGATGACTGAGGGATTTCCAACCAAGAGAGACGAGTGGATAGACGGAACCAATGAACTCGTAGGAAGTACTTGAAGGGAAGCGACTAGGAAGAGACAATGAGTGCTCTGGAACTTAGGGCTTGAATTGTGGGGGGTCCAAAAGTGGCGCGGGATGTAGTGAGATTGCGTTTAGAAAGGGCGTGGACGAATAGGAGCATGCTATGTGCGGAGATTAGCCAGGAGATCTGGTTAAGGGACATGGGCGTGTGATAAAGGATGGAGGGGAGGACGACGTTGCAGCATCGACGACGACGTTGAAATTGTGGTGACGGAGGAGGTAGGAAGTACTTCATAGAAGTGATGAGGTGAGACTATGCGGTCACTGAGAACACCAAATTACAAAAGCTCCCTTGAATAGAGAATTTGCGGATGGGTGAGTTGGAGAAGTGAAGTTACGACATTGCATTTGGTTACGGAGGATTGAGGATGAGTATTAGACGATTTTGTCGGAAGGTTGGAGAGGAAAATCCTGGCAGAGTAAACAGAGGAGCTCGTGATAAGGCTTTGAGCAGAGTAAACGGAAGAGTCAAAAGTAAAGAGGCGAGGCATGGATCTTTCGACCTCCAAGGGAAGAGAAGAGGCAGACAGTTTGTGTCAGAAGAGCAAGTGAGGGCATGAAGTCAGTTTCAGACTTCATTGAAGGAACCGTGTTGGGAAGAAAAGGAGCACGAGAACACATTGATTGAGCGGACGTAGAGAAATCCGAGGAAACGTGCAGCGTTGCAAATGAAACGCGTTGTTGAGTTACGTGAGGTCTAGATATGTCTGCACAGCCGACACCTACGCCACCACCGACAGACGGTTTCACGTGTGAGGAGTAAGTTGTAGTGTTTCTGCGCGGTACCACAGACTTCCGTGTTCGCGCACATGCTGCATAGTCTCGGGAAGAGAAAGTATGGTTCCATGCGGTACTCCTAACAATATTTGATATAGAAGAGCAATGAAAAGGGAAACCTAAATTATAACAAATATTTTAGTTACATCAATAATTTACGATAATCCCACATAAAATGAAATGTATTTTTAATTTATGGATCAACTACAAAATTCTATTTTTTTTCGGATGTCTTAACTTTATTTACAAATTCAATATTCTAAATGCACTAGATCTTGTAATGAATAAAACACACTATAACATATACCAGTATATTTGTATACTTGCAAAACCAAATAAATATAATTATGTAACAACAATAACACATAATAATTAATTGAAATATGAGATAGGAATCTCTTTTGTTTTAAACATGTCTCAAAATTCAAGGGAATTCCAGTAATTAATTTAAGAATCAAATGCAAAAAATATAATTATTTTATTAATTACTTTCGGAAATAAAATATTAAACTGATGTTTAATATTTTTTACATACATTGTCGAGATAATTAACCCCATTTTATGCTTTAAATTTAATCAAATTTTATTCAAATAATCCCTTTCGTTTTATACACTAATTTAAATTCTTATTATTTTATCACTTGAAACAAGATCTTAGGAATATCAGAAAACCATAATGTATGATTTCAGGCACCATTGAAATGTTCTTAACTTTTATTAGTTATAAATCGTACAAGAGATAAATAACTAAAAAAAGAAAGTCAGTAAAAGCTAGTGCGCTTTTTAATTTTACGTACGTTAGTTTATTTGTAATGGACGAACCCTTAAAGTCTGTTTCTTGAAGAATTAGGGGCGAGCTGACTCAGTTTGGACTGAAAGTTGTCTAAGACACATGAGCAAAGTTTTTATGGGACATTGCGAAGTTTTCCAGGCGCTGAGAACGGAGCAGGCACAAAGGAAGTACGGCATTACAAATTCTTCGTACGTGGAATAGGCACCCAGGTATTTTACTGCCCCTTTTCAGTTTCACCGCCTTATAGAATCGTAATGCAACACAAGTAGACTGTGCCCATGCGTTCGCTAGTTTCTTTTCCTTTCTTGGTTGTTGTTTTCTTATTTATTTCCTTCTACGAAAATTTCAAGATTCTATAGAAATCATTTATTGTGTGATTTTATAGAAACCAGTTATTTCTATTGACGTGTGAAGTATTTTACAAAATGTCAGAGAATTAATATTATCCCTTTCCTTATGCTCCGCGCAACTTAATAAATAACCAAGATTGAAATTTGACAGATTGCGTCCTTAAATTTATTATTATTTCATTACTCTTCACGACTTAATGGTAGTATGTCGGTAGTATTGTAAACCCATTTCAGGTTACACCCAGTTTCCTTAGGAATAGGTGCGAAACATATTATTGTTCTCATAATACCTAGAGCAGAATGTGGGCTGTTCACAATAGTGCTATATCTTGCACATGACAATCTTTTGAATTACCAGGCACTTTAGACAATTTTGTGTTATTATTATTATTATTATTATTATTATTATTAATGTAATGTATTGAAATTTGTTTTCTCAGCAAACGCTGAACGATAAAATTGCACGGACCTAGTTACCAAGTATCCATTTCCCTTTCAATTTTCTATAGATAAAAACTTTCTAACTGTATGGGATGTTGCAATAATGATGGCTTTCTGAAGAGATATGTAAATATGCTTGGGTAACTTTAATTTTTTTAAACTGAAGTGCATAGTTTTTTAATTACTTCTGTTGCAGATGTTACTATTGGAACTACATGGACTTCCAAATTCGATGAACTTCCTGTGAGAGAGGGGTATATTTTGAAATTATCTCGGCAATTGTTTCTGTAGGTTATTTGTGTTTGGCACTGCAATATCAATGAAGAATGTGGTCTTACTGCTTTGGTCAATGAACGTTATATCTGGAGGGTTGTGGTGAATTTATTCGTTGGAATCGCTCGATCAAAATATAATTTATGGATTTTGTTCTCTAACACTGTCTCTGGTTGTCACTTGTAATATGTTGTTTTTATATAGAGTGAGTTTGTTTTATTTGCAATTTTTTGATGAATAACTATGATTATATTATTATTATAATTATTATTATTATCATTTTCTTCCCGGCATAGTTGGTAGGTATTTCGGTAAGCGTCAATGGAAATTCCACTTCCCTTAGGTTGAGTCACCTTGAGGAATGTTCGGGTGCTCACAATTACATGAGCCGTCCCCAGAATGGCTAATCTTTGGACCTCAAATAGATTTTCCAGGATTTTTTTTGTATGCACACTGCTCTTACGGCTCCGATAGTAATAGTGCAGACGTTTAGTCTTCATTCTGTACATTCTTTGACATTCAATAGCCAGCTCTTTATGTTTGAGTAGTTCTTCTGCCTCTTTGCTCACAACATTCGTATTTTCTAGAACAGAAACATCAACAAGAAGACATTTCTTACGCTCCTCGTACCTCAGAACAGTATCAGGTCTATTTGCATTGATTGTCCTGTCCGTTTAAATAGGTCGGTCCCAGATAATTGTAGCTTTCTCGTTAGAGTTCACAGAACTATGTTCGTTTGCCTTCAAGGTGAACCCGAGAGCTTTACGCGTATGCCAATGTATACGTGAACAAATGCCATACCAAATGCTCATTTTTAGCCAAAATGGGAAATCCTGAAACAAGATGGTGTATTGTTTCTTGCTTCTCTCTACACAGTCGGTATAGACCCGTGTCCTGATGTAATATCTTTTCGTAGTTCCTGCTGCTTATTGCTTGATTCTGAACAGCAGTAGCCAGAGCATTCGTGTCGCCTTCTTGGTTACCGTTTCTTAGCCATGAAAATGAGGCTATTTCTTCAACACCTTCAACCGAAATTTTTTTGTTATTGTCCATGAAGATATTTTTGCTAGGTGTTTTAGTTGTTGATTGCACAGATCTTTGACTTGTGTTGTGGTAGTATTTCGGTCTGATGAGCTTTCATTACCGAAGATTTAATCTTGATAGGTTTTTACTAGTCTACATAAGGATTTACCGGATGCTTTGTTTCCATCGCATTTGTCTATGATTTTCAGGTATTTGGTATGTGGTTTCCCTTTCATGTACATTCGCAGTTCTATGACAATGATATTGAATGTATATTCAAGATGTGTTAGTTCTCTCCCTCCATCATTTCCTTCAAAGAACAATCGATCCACATCCGCTCGAGGATACATCATCGTATGCATAGTGAGGAGTATCCGTGATTTCCTGTCTATCCGTTTGAAATCTGTCAGACCATCCAAGTATCCCCATACCGTATCCCAGTACTGGGACTGCCATGGTGTTAATGGCTTGCATTTTATTCTTTGACGTTACTTCAGTCCGTAACACTTTTCGGACACATTTTATGTACTCTCATCTTACTTTCTCTTCAGGGTAGAATGTTGAGTAACCCCTTGTTCATCGAATCCTAAATATTTGCGGCAAGCAACTCGTTCTAAACTTCTGACCTCTTCTTGATTTGGAACATGAATATTTTTCTTTACAAATTTTTCTCAGACTAATGAAATTTTGCGCACTTCTCTAAGGCAAATTTTATATTTATCTTTCTGCTGAATTCAAATAATACTGCTAGTAGTCTTCTAAGATCTTCATTACTCACAAATAATTTTAGGTCATCCACGTACAGTAAATGTCAACGTTCTTTTTGTCCTTTCATTCGGTATCCGTACCTTTATTCTCTTAATAATAACTTTTTAATCTCTATAAATTTTTACATGTTTGCCAGTTAAAAATTTTCAGTAGCGTTGGAGTTTGTATTTACGTATTTTCTGTTGAATTATTAATTAATCAGTCCATTAATTCAACATTTTACCAAGCTAGGTAGATGTTTGTTCTGTGCTCAAGTGTAATGCAGTTCTTGATACCATAAGAAGCGAATGACAGGGGGCTAAATTCTTTCTGGGGAATTTTGCTTTATTAGGTTACATCAAATTTGTCATAACTATGACATACATTCACAATTTCAGTTATCTACATTCGCATGACGTCATATTCTTGCGTTGATTCTACAAATGATGCATGTCACCTGAGAAAAGGTACAAGTAATATCCCATTGTCATTAGATGGTTATGATACGTTGTATATTGAGATAATGAATTAAATACTTTAAGAAAGTAATTAGATGCACATCACTATGACTGATATGTGAAATGGTTGCACATTATGTATGCACCTAAAGACGAACTTTTAAAATTATTTCGTGTTACAATGAACTATTAATACAGCAAAACATTCAATGCTGTAAGAATTCAGTTATATATGCATCCATACAACTAATTATCAAGCATTAATTATATATAATAAGTTTTATTTGTATTCAAGGCAAGTTTGATATGAAGTGTGGTTCTGTCATTTCACTTTTTAAGCTCGAAAAGCACTTTTAAGTTTGATTATTATGGTGTTCGCAACTCTAGAAGATTGTATTGAATTCAAAAAACTCTATTTTGATGCTGTATTTCGAAATTCAATTCCATTACGTTTCATGGTTTTGTCAGTTGAGTACCTCTATATCCTGTTCTGCCATGCCACACACACACAAACATCTCTCTATCGGATATAGAGGAATTTTATGATACAATGAAAGTATGTCCATCGTAGACATTTCTTCGCCGTCATGCAGTGACAGCGTATTGATTAGACCCTATAGAAACCATTCTGTTAGCCATATTGCATCGCTGAGGTGAATGATATACTATGTATCATGTGGGAATAATTGATTTAGGGACGCGAATTTTTGACAAGTTGGTAAGCTGATGCAAGTGTTTGTGAGCAAGTAGCGCTCCATCTTATATGAAGATTATTATTTTTTAATTTGATTATGTGTAATTTATGCTTTAATTGTGAATCGTGGTTTATTGATTTGGAGTATGAGAAGCGTTGACAATTTGAAAAGGGTGAATATTTTACATATTTACATTGATTATTATTTAAAGTAAAGTGGCTCACTTCTCTTTCTGGCAACACATTTCTCTGCATATTATGTGTTGAAAAGACTAGGATGACTTATAAGAAGAGGAGGAATGAGAAACATCGTGAGAAGAGTTATAGTTTATAGAAATATTTTTTCGGTCATTTATTTAATCTATTATCTTTGAATATATTAAACGACCTTAGTAAGACTCCACATAATATTTGTTGTGAGCGTATTCTGAACACAACATTTCAATCCTGCTTGAGGTCTTCATCAGGAGTAACAATAAAGAAAAGAGTTCTGAATGAAAATCGTGTCATCAAATGTTGAAAATATTTTGAATTGCCTATCAATGAATTCGTAGCTCATCCAAAACGTTTACACTTTCTTAAGATTTCTCATAATTTCACGAAGTTCTCAGTATGATCGTTTTCTGCTACTAATTGCCAATTTACGATAAGATTTTATAGTGTCTTATTAATTCTATACGAAACGAGAAACATCAGTCCAGAACTAGCAGCAACTTTTTTATCATATTTGTCTTTCATTAGTGTCATACTTTGAAATATCATTAGCTATTTCATATTTTCTACTTCCCTACCACAAAATTTGTTATTGTTTTTATATTTATTGATTATGTACTGTATTTACAACATTAAATATTCAAAATTAATAATTTTAATATTTCATATATCTATGATAAAACTATCTACGTTAATGGCGATATGTATTACATTCCCACAAAATTAGATGTAATGTGCTTGCAGTGCATGGAAGTTGAAATTTCATCTGATTCGTATTGACTAAGTGTAAAAACGTAGAAGGAAGTAAACATCTCTCGCTCTGTGTAATACGCGAAACGAGAGAAGCACGGCGCCACTTGCGCACATCCACAACCTCTCCCCTCCGTCCCTCCCTCCCTACCGCTGGAACACTCAAGCAGCTGCTCGACCGTTCAGACGAAGCGATGTGGTGGCGTCGTTGCCTTGGTAACGGTCGCCCACGTGCCACCACCATCGACACTCAGCCTCCTTGTCGACACGGCCGCCAACCTCTCAAGCCCTAACAAACAGTAATCGTTTCATGTTACATAAACTTCATTTTTTCATTGAATAAACGTAGGTACGTCACACATAATTTAATTATGCTGGCAGTTTCAACAAATTTCTTAAGTTTTTATTTATGATTTGAATGGGGTGAAATACTTGAAAAGTATTACCGTGCTTATTAAACTCGGGACTATATTCTAGATAGAGGTCGAAAAGTCATACATTTAACGTTAAATACATTTCCATAAAGAATTTGTATACTTAAAAAACAATGGTTACTTAATAAGGTATAACCTATTTAATGACATTAAAATAACTAACTAAAAGCGTTGTAATGAAATTAATTAAGTTCTTTTTAGTAGAGGTCAAACTGAAAAAATAAATAAAAATAATTGTATTGTCAGGTGAAAAGCGTTTTTAAAATTTCTTTTACCTTCTTGCGCGATTTATTAATATCTCAAAATATTGAATTTTAGAACTCGGTAATAATATCAATACTTGACAATGAACTCGTCTACTGACATATCTGTATTGTTACATTAATAATAAAGTATTCAATAAAAACTCAGTCATTTGCACGCTAGTAAATGTTTTCCATTATCTAGGTATATTGTATAAATAAGGCAAAAATAATGCTAGGTAAACACAGTAACTGTGTATCTAGCATAACAGCTAGATAAACATCGTAACTCATGTATCAGAACATCTTCCTCCCTTTCTATTTACACATTTAAAAAATGCTTCTGAACATATAAGAAATATTTTTATGATCAACTGTTTATCAATATTGACGTAAAATAAGCTATTGGTAATATTTTAATGTATTGACACAAAATAATTAAAATATTCATTCCTGCGTTTACACAGACGGTATGTGGTAAATCGATATAAATTTTTAAAAAATTAGATCTATCGGTTTACACTTTTTAAAAACTTTTTTCGTATGCGTCATTACGGTGTTGAAACTTCTTTTTTTCTTCACCAATGATTGGTGATATGTGAAGATATTTTAACTATTATGTTGCTTATAATTAAATCAGTCAATATAGAAACGTAATAAGATGTTTTCGTTTAAAGGCATCAGATGTTTTCAGATATCTAGAATCAATTGCCTTTAAATACCACAAAAATAACCATAAACTCACAGGTATTATTAATATTATCATTCTAATAATGTAGATACTCTCTTTCTATCTCTTATTCAGTAAACTTTATCACATTTTGCGAACACAGATTGCATATTCGTTTCCCAAGTACACTTTTTCCGTCTTCCATTCTTCATAACATTCTCCTTCATGCTACGCTACCATGCATATATGAAAATAGAGGATGCTCTATGATGTCATCCTTGGCCCTCGTATACTCACTCCCACGAGGAACTTCATCCTTCCACTACTCGTCTGACCAAGTACCTCTCCGTTGCGCCTGATCTGGCGGCTTCAAGTCCGTCGTGCAGTGCTGTAATGCGTGCTGCATATTCCAAAGCGTGCAGGCGCGACGTGTCTGCGGCAGCGGCAGTGGCAGCGACCGGGGCATAACATAGCCATTATGTAAATGAATTGGCTTGGTGCGGAAGCAAGCGCGCCGGTGCAGAGACTGAGCTCACCGTGCTACAATCTCACCCCGACCACTCTCCCACTCTTCCTCACGAATCATGACATCACCGAGGAGAGAGACGCACTCGGTGCTCTGCTGAGGTAACGTTTGAACACTCTCCCTTGCTGCTGACAGATGCACCCCCTCGACAGGGGAAGGAGTGGAGAACGGCGACGGAAATATCGACTCTATGAAAGCGTGGAGGACGATGCGAAAGGGTGCGTAGGCACCTGCTTTATGCGCATTCACAGTCCACTCTCGTGGAACCTCGATAAGGATCAAGTGTTGAAACGAAGTTACAGAATGATTTACACACAAAGTAAAGATAAGAAGAAAAGGTTGTTACAAGAACTAAAACGTTTTTCATCGCATGAATAAATACTTTAAAACTAAATATTTTATTCTCTAGGAAATACTGTAATTAAATGAATGCCGAACATTTCTTGAACAACGATAAATCTAAATTATCATATTTGTAAAGGTCTGTTTTAAAAGTAAACTATTTTAAAATCAATTTTTAGCACAAAATTATACATAAATCTATTTTAGCATAAAATTATACGTAAATTATGAATACAACAAAAATAATCCAAAATATCATATTCTACGTATGTTGCTACTTCTTGCTTGAGTTATCAAAATACACTACTTTTATTTTCATATGAATTAATGATTCAACAATTGAATCAACAGATCATTGTAATCGACAAACCAAATAGTGTTTTGGTCATCAAGTGTTTCCGTACAATTTGTATAATAAGGAAAAAGTACTTTTGCAGTGAAACCAGCGTCTTTAGTATTATAGTGCTCTATTTAGAAATATAAAAAATGTTATTGTTTTTTAATACTAAGAGTTAGCAATAAAGATAATTTCACGGATTGTAATTTATAATGAAATGTTCAATATTATGCATTTTTGTTTATATTCGAGGTAGTGATAGCGATGTAGTGTAGAAAAATTTATTTCTGACAATACAAGACTTAAGAATACATAAATAGACAAAATTCACTGAGTTATACACTTTTTCAACGACTACTTTTACGCACAAATCAACCACAATACACACAATTATATTTTATGAAAAGAAGTTTAGAAACTAATATGTTATAACATCAGGCACTCAAATAGCGCACACATATTTATAGGTAAAAATAAAAACAAATTATAAATATCAATCAAATATAAAATGTATTGTTTTTAATATGTCACATCAATGGAATACTTCTTAATACCTTTCCATTGTCTAGATTGAAAGTGGTAATATCTTTCACATTGATATCGAATTAACGTCACTCTATTGGGAGAGAATTTAGGCGAAAGTATCAGCGGACATTGTATCATTGAAATATTCACACGTAGTGTGTTGCTACTTTCTCACGAGTTGTCTACTGTTTTGGCAAAAGTTACGGAGAATCCTGTATATTAGTTCTTTGTTACTATTACGTCTAAAATGGTGCACTTTATTACAATTACGGCAGATTGCTGAACCAATGCAATGTTTACTAATTTGGAAGTATACTGACACGAGATGAAGGATGGAAATTACATTTAAGGTAAATGTGTTCTGTTAAAACATCATACAACTGTGTTTTTTTAGAGTACATAATATTATATTTTTATGTGTTATTGTTCCTCTTGAAAGTAATTAAATTTATTTCTCTGAAAAGATTTCTCTTTAAAATTTTTATTTCCAGCTGATAATCTTTGGTTAACGAAGGCACCTTGAGAAAACGAAGAAGACTTCATTTCGCAGATTTTCTTGATGACATGCCTTTAACAAGAATTTTAAATAAGGGAATGTGATTACTCAATTTTCAATTTCCCCATCCCTCTCATTTCTTTACGTGTCATTTGCAAGAGTCCATCCTCTCCCATTGGTTCCTCGTCATTAAGAGCGATTTTCGCACTGCTGTCGTCAACTGAATCAGCTCGAAAAAACTCGAGTCCGATACATTTTCGCGGTCCGTGTCGAACAAGTAGCAAAGCGAGAGTCATGTGGATGGGATNCGAGTCCGATACATTTTCGCGGTCCGTGTCGAACAAGTAGCAAAGCGAGAGTCATGTGGATGGGATGAGGGTAGGGGGACGCGGGAGTGCGGTGATGGGTGGGAAGAGAGATGTTGTGGAATGGGAAGGGATGAGACGCGTCGTGGGCCTAGCGCTGATTAATTTCCGACCGCCCTAATTGAGGCTCCGTTCCCCGCCTCTATCCTTGGCCCTGGGTGATCGAGGACTTCGCTGGCGGGGATTAATCCCTGTGCCTCGAGTGGCGTCGTAGTGCACCCAGCAAGGCGGGTACCGCTACCCGACAGAACGCCTGTCTGCTGTCTCCTTCACTTATTGACCACGAGGAGTCGGAATGGTGTGTATTGCTTGTACCAAATTCTTGTTGATCAAAGCACGTAAGGATATAACTTGACCCCGTAGATTAACGTGTACTACCCCAATTACCCCATTATTTGTTCATTTGTGCTTCAAAACTAAGCTTTGTTTCATACTTATCTGCATTTTATGATGGTGAATCACTAACCAATATAAATTATTATAGACAATAACAAAATAGAAATTTGCTTCGATTTTATTTTTGTAAAATATGATTATATCTTTCTTGTAGGCGCACTTAAAATAATCTCGCATTATTATTCATGAGATATCTCGAAGGATTCAGTTTTAGGATCTTTCCACTCAAAAATATTGAAATATACTGCTCTTTTACCAATGATATCTGAGGTATGTTAACTAGTTTTTTCAATAAAATATAAAGCATGTCTCTTTTCTTTATTTTGAACTAGAAAGGATATTAACACCAAGGCAGGATATCGTTCGAGCGTCGTTGTACATTTAATATTGCTCTTTTAACTGATTTCCGAATTGCTTTCTTCTCATCTTGATATAAATCTATTGACTACTTTTCTCAGACGTCCACCTTTCTACCTATTTTCTCCACTTTGGATTTTTCTCATCACAATTTGTATCCCGTAATTTTCATTTACTTCCGTATCCTTCCCCTTCTTCCAATCGCATCTCATGGTACCCTATCCTACTTTTCCTTTCTACTTCACAGTTTTCTATTACGAGTCTCATCCTTTTTCGTCGTGTCTTGCCGCATCCCAATCACCCTCTCTTGCATCTAGTGAATGCGTCTATGTTTCAGAGAGGGAATGCGCTTTGCTGACCCTTCTCCCACCCACCGTTCCCTCGTGTAGCTTGGCCGAAGGCTATTCCCTCTCCGTTCGCACTAATCCAGCTCTCCGTTCGAGATATACGAGGCCTCTGAGCAACGGATGGCTGGCTTATTCCACGCGGCTTCACTGCTTTCTCATTCCACTGTACGTAACATCTTCGTCCAGTGACGCATCAGCATTGATCCTTTTAACCCTATGTCTACGTTATCGTCGTCTCTTTTACCATGTCACTCTATTAATTAGCTTAGCTTTTGTCTTTGGTGCGACAGAAGCTTGTGATTAATCAAATGATAAAAAGTCTAATTCTATTCCGTCGTGAGACGAGAAAAATAATTCAAATATCTGATTGGAAATTCAGAGTCAGAAATATGAAAACAGACTTCTTGGTTTTATCAGTAATTCTACCCAATAAATAGGAGAGAGGGACAGAGAGTAAAGAAAATTCAGATAGGGTATTTACGTTCGTAAGTAGAGCAATATTCATTTCATGTTTCGACTTTTCCTTTAATGAACAAAAAATCAAACGTTTAAATTTACATGTTATGTTCAATAGCATGTATCTCCATTCTGTAGCATACTGTTTACATTTGTCTCCTCCAGGTTACTGGAGTCACGTACCAGAGTCTCTCCCTCTTCCCCTCATTCACTGACCTATTTCAGCGAGTCTCTCTCTTTGCCTCTTCTTTCCGATTGCTTTCTCCGAGGCCGATGGCCTTTGCTCGAAACCTCACTCTGCGATAACGCCAGGCTGCTTGGGTATCCTTAGGCCGAGATCCAGTGGCCCAAGAGCCGCTGCCGCCTGCCACTACGCCGCCTATCAGCGGAAACACACCAAGAGAAACACTGCTGCTGGAAATGGAATCGAGACTCTATACGATGGAGAAGGAAGTTCTTTACTCAACGTCCGATAGACGAGAGATTAAGTTTTTTCTTGCTTGGGAGTTCGTAACCGTTTCGCACTTCAATGTTGTTTTGGTCTAGATCCAGTAATAGGAGTGCGTTTTGGAATGGTGCAATGTGTAGAGGAGTAAGTTGTCTTGAAACGTAAGTAGATTGAGAAACGGAGAAATAAAGTTTGAAAATACGTCACTATATTTAGGAAAATATAGCTACAATCATCAAAATAAATTACATTGATTTAATTAATATCATAAACATAATACTTTGTATTAATATTTAATTAATATACTAAACTCGCAAAAATTAATTTCCGTAAAACCCAATTTAATCAATAACATAAAGAACTACTGGTTTTGTACGGTGTTTTCCATTTTCAAGAAAGTCATAAATAAAATATTAGTTACATAAATTATAATTTTTCCGCGAGTGTGATTGATTCGTTTTGAAAATAAAATTTTGCAATATACATAATTGATCATTTGAATACTAATATAACTTGTCAAGAACTCAAGGTTTACTCACTCAAAGTCAGTATTAGAATTAATTTGGGAATTGCTAGTTCGAGAAAATTTGCTTCAGTAACTATTTTTCAGAACATCCACAAATAATCCAATCTCGACTTTTAAAGTGTGATTTGACTAACCACTTGCCCCGTCGTTTCCTTCATTTTGAAAAAGGAAAATAATATATCATGTCAATGTTAATTTCTACAGTTTTGATCAATTATAAATTTGCAATTACTTCACATTTGTATCATGATACATTGAAAGTTAAATAATAAGGAATAAATGTGAATCATAACGCGATTTATGTCACCAAAACAAAAAATCCCAAAATATATATTAGCACAAAATTGAATGAAAATTTAAAAAATAATAATAAAATCGTTGAATATAGCATATTATTATGTCCATGGTATTATTTTTTATGTATTGTCTGATTTCCACGAAATTCGTAATTTATGGCAGTATAACAGTTGCTTAAGTTGGCTCTTCTTGATCTATACCAGAAATCGTCATAACTATTACAAACACCATACAGACTGTCCTAATCCCAAACGACGTCTCTCCACTACTTCGATATCATGCGAATATAATGGAGTTTACTGAAACTTGTACCTACCCCAGTTTCCTCCCAAAGTAGCGGCGCGCAACTTGTACGTCGAGAGCTTCGGGTTGGGCTAAGTACCTGACCTTGACCCAACATCTGATGCCGCAGTCTCGTCCCTCCTCATTCCTTCTCTGTCGTGGCACGGAAGCGGTTATCAGCGCGGGCGTCTCGAAGCGTCGCGTTGCCGCTGCCGCCGCCGCTTTCCCCGCTCTCACACACTTTGGACCGCCCCTCACGCTACGCGTCAATGCAACTTTGCCGTGACGAGGGTGACGCGGGAAGAAGAGAGGAGGATGCGTGCGGGATGCTCGTCGTTACCGCTGCCAACTTTACCAACGAAACTTCCCGCCCAAGAAGTATCCGCGTGCGGAGGCGCTGCTGTCCTAGTTGTCTGCTTCGCCACGTTACACCACGCTGCTCCGCATCGCAAAGCGGACTCGTGTTGTGCAGCTGTTTCGAGTTAATGGAATCCACAAGACATGTTCTATAATGTATTCCGGTATTAAGTATCGAATGATTTTATTATTGTACATAGAAATCTGACTATTCATCGCATCATTCATGTGTTCACTTTGAAGAAAGTGACCACTCTTTTAAATTTATTGATATACACTTCTTTATGATTTTCATTTTCTTTCCTGGTTTTATTTTTCTTTCTTTGAAGGAAAATTCTACTAGACCTCGATAACTAGGATTTTAATTTATTTTAGAACTCTGTAATTAGACACAAATTTTTGTATACTTTTCCAGATCTTTATTGAAACTATACATTATCCACGTAACTTACATTTTGGTTTTGCATAAATATGAGTCACCGCAACTTTGAACTGAACAACATTATTGGTTTCATTTTCGAAATTATTTCTATTATATCATGATCTCTATACAATAATCCACATAATATGAGAAATTGACATGAACTATGTATAATACACTTTTCTATATTATATATATATATATATATATATATATATAT
>NNCF01126362.1:211932-240587 GCA_002313205.1 Laupala kohalensis | reverse complement strand
AAACATTTTGAGACAGTGTAGTATTTGAACGTGAGACAGTGAAAAATTAGCATCAGTTAATTGTTGAGACCAGGTGGTAAAAAAATTGCAACAATTCATCTGTTGAGTTAGACTGTGACGAATTTGAAGGAGTTCATCGTTGTTCGATTGCAGTGTGAAGAGTGGCGATCGCTATTTGCTGAGACAGACAGTGATAAAATTGCAACAATTTATTTATCGAGTCAGCCAGGGAAAAATTTACGAGATTTTTTTTATGGAGTGAGGTCACAGAAAACGGGTGATTGAAATAGCCAATAATACTCGTACAGTGCGACTAATTAGGTCAAACGAGTGAGCGATTCGAACAATGCGAAGATGTAACATTTAGGAGTTAATGAGTTAATAAAGGTCATTTCAGCCAATTAGCAAGTATAGTCATAGCTCAGACAATCGAAAGGAAGTGCCACTGTAACCCGTCAGAGCAGATGCGAGGCGCACTCATACAGTGAGTAGTTAGTAATATTAAATGTGGCTAATGACGAAAGCAAATCAAGGCGAAGTGAGTCGGGAAACTCCAAAATGTGGCGGACATAGAAGGTGAATGGAATTTAAAAAAAAGATCGCTTAGACAAGAAAATAAGGGGACGAACATTAATTTGGTACGAAGAACGAGTCGCTAAATCTTGAACACAAAAGTGAACAGATCTTCATCTCCTCCGACATCACCAGACAGTTTGGGTAGTGTGTAAGAGTGTAGAAGGGAATTGTTTTGTTATTTTTGGCCTTGTGAACTATAAATTGTGACATAAATATCAGCAGGCCGTGTGCTACAATTAAAGTGATAAAGTGTAAGAAGGGTGTAAAGAACAGAGGAACCTCCAATTAAGAAGCAGAGTGGTGAGTACCATGTAAAGGAACGTTACCAGCGCAGTAGGCGAAGTTATGTGTAGTTATAATAATTTTCCAGTGTAGTGTATATTGTGTATTGAGTGGCAGTATGAGTAATAAAATGTTTTGTTCATTGCTCGAACACCAGATTGTTGTGTTTTCATTGTGAGTGGCTCCCATAGAAGTGAGTAATCGGTTCCCTCCCCTTAGCAATTAAATTTTTATTAGTGAATAATAGTAGTCACAATATATATACCCATTTTGGATTACCTGATCAGTGAGATTGGTTTGAGATTTTCAAAATCTCAAATGTCCCAAACTGGAAAGCTCCAAATGTTACTACCGGAATCGGCTCAATTTCCGGAAGATTTTGAAATTTCTGTCTTGGATGGTGCTAAAATGTATGAAAAAGATATTCCTTGCTTTGATGCTTTAAAGGGTGAGTTAAGTATTTGGAGCACATGTGCAACTTCAACTCAGAGAAAATCCCTTAACACCCAACTGAAGCCTTCAGATCTTCCAAACATTAGAATTCTTCTGAATATTATCTGTACCCTTCCTGTGACGACGTGTTCAGCTGTGCCATCTTTTTTCCGTATTGCGGAGAATGAAGACATACCTCAGATGCACAATGACTGACGTGCGACTGAATGGACTGGCCAGTTTACATATCCATCAAGATATAGCTTCAACCATTACTCCAAATGAAGTTTTGGACCTGTTTGCAAGGAAGCACAAACGAAAATTGTCATTTTCCATTCAGTAACACGATGTATTGTGTACTGAAGCTTTCATTTGTGTAAGTAAATGTAACATGAAATACTTTTTATTCACATTAATTGTACCGTTTAGTAAAAGAGGACTCCAACGGTACTTTTGTTTAGTTTTATAGTGCAAATCTGCAAGTACGAGTAAATCACATTCGAAAAACGTAGAAATTTAAGGGTTTACTGTAGGTTTATTTACGTAAACAGCAATTTAAGACATTCATACACTCGAGCTATTTAGGTATCGGTATGACTTAAAATGCATTTGGAGTTAGTTCTTCGAAGGAGGGGTATCTGACCAATCGATCGACCCCCCCCCCCACACACACAAAAAAAAAATTCGTGGATCCGCCTCTGGTGCTGATTTCCTGCTCAGCGGAAAATAAGAAGATGAAGAGCAAGACCATAGTATTTTGAATAAAATAATTCTACATAGTTCAGAGGAAACCTCACCTGCGAAACTCGTGGGACTCCTAAAAAAATTCAAAGTAACAAAATTTCGAATTACCGAATTTACGAAAATTCCTAGTATAATTTCAACCAGTTTTAACCCATACAAATATCCCGTACAACGTAAAGCATATTCATTTCCTTAAGTTTAACGTAATGCCATTCGTGATTTTGGAGGATAATAATTTTTGTAGCACTATTACCAATATCTATTTATAAAAATGTACAAATTTATAAATAGTACATTTCGCTTTGTTGTATCTTTCTCAAGGATTCTTTCTATTTCGTTACCAATTATCGGATGGTTGCAAAAAAGCAAACTATGATAAAAATTCGAATACCAACGAAATTGTTCTAAAATGTTTGTACTGGAAAGTTTAATTTAAAATGATCCTGAATAGATAAGTGAAAGGACCAAATAAAATATTCGAATTCAAGGACTTCGAATGGCCGAGTTTTTACTGTAATAGGTATTTTATGACCATAAGAGAATTGTGACAATTTTGCTAAAACAATTGTTAGCTTAATTTTCAAAATATATCTCGAGGTGAAACATGATTTCAAAAATACTGAGAAGGAAACCAGAGAAATAGAAAACTTCGTAATGGATATATTGTTTCCTTTGACATTTTAAAAAGAGTTTTACTTTCATATGTTTAAACAAACGAAATAAAATAAAAAAAATAAAAAAATAAAACATATTTGCTACAACTCTCTGGGTTATTCCAGACGAACTCAGTATGACATGCAATGGGCCCATTTCAAAGAAAAAAACTAATGACATTTTTGGATTCCTCGTACACAGTTTTCCAGCTTTTTCCGTGTGTGTTGTAAGGTTCCTACCATCGTCCCCTCCGATTCGCTTCCTTCCTGTAGCAAGGTGAACGAAACCTAACACTTCCCCCATGACCCGTGTGCCCCTTCCTGGCTGCCTTTGGAAATTTAACCCAATTCATAGTCTATATAAATATGTACCATTTTTCATATCTCTTTTCTACTCTTTGAAATTGTAATTGTGTAAACTCTGCAGCACAATCCCCTCGCATCATTCGTCTCTTCCGTCCTCCCGTCGCTTTCCAAGTTATCTTTATTTGATGTTCCATCACTCAATCCACTCTTCCCACCATATTGTCCCGGCGTTTGCGTAGAATACTCATCTTCCCCTTTCTCGTCGTGTTTCTCCCAATATTATTCGTTTGCTACGCGTCACAGTCTTCCTCCGCCCATTATGTTTACTTTAATCCCCATTCTATTTATCTTATACGAAAAGAAAATAATTATAATATATGACGTTTCTTCTCTGCACGTGGCACATGTGCGTTAAACTTACTCGAATACAACTCCCTAAGCTTATATGTTGTCACTGCTTTTACATAGCAAGCCGTAAAGCAGCATAGTCATTCCACACACATTTATGTACCTATCTATCAACTTTCACTGACGTCCACCATGTCGTATCCTTGTAAAATACTTCAAAACATGCATCCCATTGCGTATCATAAGTTCTCGAATTTCACATATATTGGGACACATCTTGGTCCAAAATTCTTATATCACTCATAAATTCACTTCACACGTCCCTTGAATCTTCCTCATTTACTTGCTTCTATTAATTTTTGAAGTTTACAAGTGAATTAAACGTAAATACAAACTGTAAACAATATTATCATAAACACAATTGATGTAACTTCTTTAAACAATAACTGAGGCCCCATAGGACCGATATGGTTAAAATTTAGCCCAATTTCTCTTTTAGACCTCATTTAGTTGGTATTCAAAACTTTAACCATGAACAGAACTTATATAATACGTATATATTACCCGGAGCCTCCTTTCATACGTGTTAATCTGGTTGCTAAGATAAACTTTCCATATACAGTAATGGAGTGTGCTGCCGTGTAAATATTACAATCCGCCTCTGCCTTAGGGCCCTTGATCGGAATTGATGGGATGGTTCCTTGCTTGCTTCCGGAGAGTAAATTAGTTTATTGTCCTCCACGTGGTCATACGCAGTCTGTACTATTTTTTGACAATAAATTTATTATTATTAAACAGTCGTGCTCCTCTTCATGTGCGAAAAGTCTTGGAAGTTGGTCGTTGCGCAGTACGTTTTCGATGTTCTTTTCGTAAATACTTGCAAACCGCCACGAGTATTGCAGTAATTCCGAACCGCGTCATTATCTTCCAAAGGTTATATCTGGTCACAAATTGAAAAGCTTTAGATATATCAATGAATGCTCCGTAGAGATGTTTGCTTTTCCATGAACTCTCCTGAAGTTGACTTAATGTGAATACCAATTGTTGACCGACTCGGGCGAAAAACTACCCTCCGTGCTTGGAAGGAGTTTGTAAATGTATAAAAGCAATCTGTTATGCATGACTTGTACTAGTATCTTATCTGAAACAGCTTTCAGAGAGAGATTCCATGTATAATTACCACAGTCAGCAACGTCCCCTTTTCTTTTATAGTAGGGACCTTTATCGCCAGAGATGAAAATATGAGGAATTTCCGGAAATCACTACGCGCAGTTTTTTATAGTGGTGCCAATCAGCTGTACTTGATCACATGTTTGTGTCGTCTCTCTCTCCCTTCTCCACTAATAAGAGGCGAGCATCAAGTGACAGCTTGCGCAAAAGGGGCTATGAGAACGTACGTAGTAAATATAGCTCTTATGAGAAATTATGTGCCTAAAAATGGGGACATGGCTGATGGGTCTCTTTTAAATTAAGGAGTCTATTTTATAGATTGTAGGGCATCTTTAACGTCTTGTGGAACTTATTTTGTTTGTCATGTCATATCGTACTTCACTGTTATATTGGACGAGCAAACTTTCGACATACAGTTCGAGAATTTCCACGAGAACTTCATCTTTTCCCGTAGGTTATGCATGTAGAATAGTAACCAATGAAACATAAACTAGAAGATAAATTTCCAATTTTTTATTTAATAGTTTTGAAGGTGTTCCGGTGCCACGAGTCTTTCAAGGCAGGAGGAGTCAAATCAACGAGTTTTAGATAGCATACCCTAGAATAAGCTCACGAATCGTTCCCTTTAGTATGTCGCAACAAAGTAAAATAAGAGTACAGTTTATAAAAAAAATTTAGAGTTTTTTTAATGAAAATTATAAAAATTGTATATTTATTTGAGTCTCTCTCACTTAAGAGTTGACCGCCTTAGAAAATAAGTAAATAAAGAAAAGATATTTGTGATACACGCTTTAAAATCATCGCCTAACTTCAAAAGAAGCATGTAATTCCTGTTTTGTTACTCGTTTTTCAGTTGATCTTTTACTAAGTACATGGATGAATTAAAAATGAAGCTCCCCCTTCCTTACAGAAAAATGAATTATAAGGCAATACCAGAAACTTACACAATATGGCATGCAGACTTATAAAACTTTTGGTGACGTTTTATCACCAGATACGCCCACGACTGATGAAATAATATGTGAGATGGGTTCTTTCTTAAATAGAAATACTCAATTGGAAAACAAATATTGTATACATTTTCCAAAAAGTTCATCCAATATCCTTGAATAAACAGTGAAAAAGAACATGTTATAACTACTGACTATATAATTATGATGATGGTAAAATACTTTTTAAAAACCCACAAAATAATGTGCAAAATATTGAGCATATCTTCTGAAGTCACTTTTTAACATAATGATGATGTTCTAGAAGTGAGCTGTACTGTGAACCCGACGTAGTTCTAGATTCTGGGCAAGAGTAGTGGTATCATAATGCTGGATCGTGTGATTAAAAAAAAAAGTATTTTATTCATTATAGTGACTTACAGTTACTGAACAGGAGTGAAAATGGTATTTACATCTATTTTACTTTACATATAAATTTATAATAAGAAAGGTGTACATAATTACATACAAAAAATACAATCTACAAAAAATAATTAATAATCAACTGTAAGAAATTTGAAGTAGGAGGGAATACCAACGAATTCTTGCGTTAATATTCTGCTATTACGCTAGGATGCCATTAGTGAATTTTTAATTTCTCTGTCAGGTAAACACCAGTGAACCTGAATTTCGATAGTTAGGGGTGACATAAAAGATCTCCATATTTGCGGCTAGAAAATGAACTGATTAATTTCTTTTTTCATTATGTGGTCATTTTTAAATCAGAGTCAGAAAAGAAAACACCTGCATATTGTACTGTTGAAGAATTCGGGGAATTGGGAATATATAAGGTGCTGACATTGAACAAAGTGAATGATAGATGGTAGCTTTGCATGAAGATTTGGTGCGAGTTAAAAAGTATGATTATGAAGAATTTATAGGACAGGTGAATACGGTTGGATGATCAGAGACGTTTTAAGGAATGAAAATATGGGATGTGGTAATAATAGGATATGAGACGAAAATACATGTGAATGACATGACAGTGACTGACACAGGTTATGAAGATAGCAATATGATACAATTTGGGGAGAAACAAAATATTAGTGATCCTTGCAATGACATGGTTGTCACTATGTGACCAAAGGAAATGCAAAAAATGACAAAAAACAGGTGGTATCACAGTCAAATTGTCTCACAACAGGCCTTAGGATCTGCTCCGCTTTAACGATTCTCAGCTGAAGTAGAAAGAGATGTGGTCAGCTGGATTTGTAGACCTGACACTTTTTACAGCAAACTGAGTAGACTTGGCTTAAGAGGATCAGTCCGGACTTGGAGATATGAGGAAGATATAAGGAAATCCCACACCGCACCGGGGATCGAATCCTAGACGTCCAGCCAGCAGCTCACCGCTCCACTTAATGAGTCTTACAGTCTCCTTGAAATAGATGGTGTGTGGGGGCTCTATCGGAGTATATCAATATTCTGTCTAGGTTGCGACGCGTAACCTAGGACCAAACAATGCTTTCAATCCAAGGAACATAAGATGACACTCGGGAATACACTGCTGGGGTGTCAGGCTGTGCACAACTCTTGCCAAAAGATGTCACACCGATGATGGTATATGTGCAATACGGACTTTCGTTCAATATCTGAAATTCACACAAAAGAAAATATGTAGGTTTTAGAATTGCATGGATTAGTTTAATCTTCCACTTTCCAAGATATTAAATTTTAACATCAGATATAATGTAAGGTCGAATGGTTTTTGGATGATACTGGAGATGAACACCATTATTCTGATGAAACAAACATCCCTTCTTCGAATAAGTCTTATGAAACTAGGCCTTCATATTATCATATTTCATTAAAAACAATTCACAGTTATATGTCATGGAAAAGTGATCTCTGGCTAAAGATTTCAATATAACTATCCGGTATTTGTGACTGTTATCCACAAAATTTTCTGAAAAATAAATTAACTGACATCCATTCAATTTGCATTTAAACTGTCACATATAAAATGGAGAATTCAATAATGAAAAGTTAACATGTTACACCGAGCGCAAAATATAACACTCCTTCATTTGTACACCACTCATTTATAACAAAGTAAAACGATACTTAATAGGTCTGTTAGCCTCATCTCCACAACAAACTGGAAGTGCAAGAAAAACAATCAAAAACATTGACTCACAAAACATAGATTGTCTTTTTATTGTCGTTATTTGAAAAAGAAACACACATTTGTTCATAAAAACGTATCAAATAGTTTACTACATTATTTTTCATTCAAATGATTTTAATACTTATTTTATGGTTAAAATTACTAATAAAATGGAAATTATGATTTCTTTTTAAACGTTGAATGTATATATTGCTACCCCGTCATGCACAGTGTAATCTATAAATAGTTCATGACTTGTCGTAATTTGGTGGCGTTTGGACCCATTTTTTATTATTATTATTTTTTGTGTGGGGCTTTACGGCTCGTCTACATCGAGGTCATTAGAGCCCTAAAATCTTGTACAGGTAAGGAAAATGCAGTTACGCACTAAGGAGAGCCAACATGACTCTCCCCGCGTGTGGAACTCGCCGAATGGCTCAACCATACCCACTAAAAACCCTCCTGAATTACAATATCTCAAAACATATATTACCAAAGCATTACAATGAGGAAAATGAAGGATACCCTAGCCCTCGCAACCTACTAGAGTAGGGATCGAAAAGAACAAGAGGAGACTACGGAAGGCCAGGAAAGAGAAAGGAAGGAACCTAGCACCAGTGGAAGCAATGCCAGACTCAGCTCAGGGGCCCCGTGTTTGCCAAACACGTACTTACTAGATGTAAGTTCCCTGAGGGGGCATTTTTTATTAAATTTTAAGTATATTCCAATAGAGTACTTAAAAATAATTAAAATGTATAAAAAATGTCGAACGAATTAAGAGTAAAGTATATATTTTTTTCGAGACTGGGTCTACTTAATGAAATTCACAAAATAGAGGTAATTGAGTAGAAAATGTAATCGAGCATGGTTTCAATTTGCAAGTAGGATCGGTTTTGAACAACGTTTAATATTATAACACACATGTATGATCTTTAGTCGCATTCCATTGTGTTATTCCTATGCTCGATTGTCTATTGTTCTCGTAGAGGTCCAAACAGATGTCTTGGGATGAGTTCTGAGATGTCACAAACGTACAAACTTGCCTGCATGTTTGTTATCGTGTGTTCAATATCACTTCAAATGATTCCGTATTTAATTGTTCATAATGAGCGTGAAGAATTTTGTACCCACCTGTAAAGGGCCTCCGGAGTCTCCTTGACATGTGTCACGCCCTCCAAAGGGCTCTCCTCCAGCACACAACATGGTGTCCACCAGCCCATCGCCCAAGGAAGGCCTGTATTTCGGGAAAATATTTGGGTCAAAGTGTGGCCGGCACGCTTCTTGACTCACGAGAGGCAAATTGATCTTCTGAAGTATGGCGGCTGGGGCACCATCTACAACATAGAGTGTTTTATCAATTTCCACCCTTAATATCGAGATATAACGGTCTCAACTTCCCACATGCTCATATTTTCTCAGTTTCATACTATTACTCTGTTATTGCGTTGCATCACTCCCCTATTTAATATAAAGATTCTGAAGATGGTATTTTTAATTTTTTGACGCTTCGTTGGACGTAAGCCAATTTGAATCGTGAGCGTCTGATAAACTGTTGTAAACCCCAAAACCTGATGTTGAAGAAGTCCGCTGAAAGATAGTACCGAAAGCAAATAATCCCGTAGAAATGATGAATTACGACAAAATATTTTGTGTTAAAAAATAAATCGATGATAGAGTTGGCGCGTTTTGAGTTGACGGATCTATCTTTCTGCGAACATAATCTCATTGTTGGGCATTACTAAAAACATTTCCCAATCCACTCGCTATCTCGTCGGCTGACCCTATGACCCACCCACCCGAGGCATCGTCAAACCCGAAAAGTGCGTCGATAGCTTTTCAACTGTCGCTGCAGCGAGGACAACAATCTGGTCCTCGCTGCGAGCTAAGGTGTTGATGCGAAAAGTATGTGAGGCAATTTTGCGGAAGTATAGACCCTAGGTCAGATACGAAGATTTAGAAGGACGTCTCCAGAGTGTGCGCTGATTGTGAGATGATTTGTCTGTTTACGAAGCGGGAAAGATAAGAGGCAAAACCTTTT
This sequence comes from Laupala kohalensis, assembly GCA_002313205.1. NCBI lineage: Eukaryota > Metazoa > Arthropoda > Insecta > Orthoptera > Trigonidiidae > Laupala > Laupala kohalensis. Next base: position 230,942 of record NNCF01126362.1, on the reverse strand, counting down.
AGGTGGATAGTGTGCAATAAACGTCCGCAATGAATAGTGGAGCATTCCATTAACTTAGCTTGCGACAAGTCTTCTCGTGGGTAAAATTCACACGTGAGAATATTATCACCGAAAGTTTAGAAAATTCATTGAAGTGATATGTATGGTGAATCGTATAATGCAAAACTTGCAATAACTGTACAATGTATAGGCATGAATATTATGTAATTTTTCATCGATTAATTAACGATTTTGATGCAATTCACAGAAGTACACAAACGTCTCCATGTCTTTGAATTGTACGCTTCCTTACCCACATTGGTGTTGCCCCAGCCACTGGCAGTGGCTTTCGATGGTATTGGGACTGATCGCGTGTGCAGACATGCAGGTCGCACCGCCATGGTGATTTCCGCGACGCGAGCTAATCGCAGGAGACCGATGTCGTTGTACTTGACGTTGTGCCTGTATCCAGGATGTGGGAAGCGCTCCTCCACAGGAATCTCCTGCACCAATGCGTCGTCTCCCGAAGACAAGATGTTGTGTTCTCCCAAGCGAACCCATCTTGCTGGTCCCCTGTTCAGAGGGAAAAGAGTAGATGAAGAGCAAGATCATAGTATTTTGAATAAAATAATTCTACAAAATACAGAGAAACCTTATAATTCGAAACTTGAAGGACTCGTTAAAAATTCGAGTTAACAATATTTCGAATTACCGAATTTACGAAAACTCCTAGTATAATTTCAACCAAATTGTAACCCATACACATATCCTGTACAACGCAAAACAAGGCCGTTTCCTTATGTTTAATGTAATGTCAGACGTGATTTTAGAGCAGGATAATAACGTTTGTAACACATTACTACCAATATATATTTATAAAAATGTACATACTGCTCGCTTCACTTATGTTAGTGATATGAAAAGAAAAAAAGATATGATTTTAGATTGCTTTTCGCGTCGCTTTGTTGTATCTTTCGTTATTAACTATCGAACGGTTGCAAAAACGCAAACTATAGTCTAAAATTCGAATTATCGACAAAATTGTCCTAAAATTTTTATACAGTTAAATGTAATTTAACATTATCTTGATAGGAAAGTGAAAGGACCAAATAAAATATTCGAATTCAAGGACTTCGAATGACAGATTTTACTGCAATAGGTATTTTATGACCATAAGAGAACTGTGACAATTTTGCTAAAGCATTTGTTGGCTTAATTTTCAAAATATATCTCGAGGTGGGACATGATTTGAAAAATTTCGAGAAGGAAACCAGAGAAATACAAATTGCGTAAGAGAGATATTGTATCCTTTGACCTTTAAAAAATAGTTTTACTTTTGTAATGATTTTAAACTAACGAAATAAACATCACAAAAATAAATAAAACTTTTTTACAACTCCCTTTAATAATACAAATTTTCGACGAGTTGACATTCTGTTTAATCGCCGTTGTTATCCGAGCTCGTGGTTAAATGTTACAAGCTTATCTGAAGCTCTCTATTATATTCTGAAACATTTCATTATACACTTACAAAATATTTCAAATCCTACCGAATGCTATAAATTGGTCTTGTATTTTAGTCTTCACCAAATCATTAACTTCCTAGAGCATACCTCTCTCATCCTCATTAACCTTCGTCTGTAACATTTACATACGAGCAAGATGTGGATGTAGAATTGGACGAACTATTTTTCATTCTTCACTGTAGTCATTGTGGCTGTTTCTCGAATAACGTTTCATTACAATACTTGCGGCATACGGCACTTGGAAATTATCCAACATTCAAATATAAAACAATATCACCACTGTTCCCATGATCTGTTCGGAATTCTGCTATTTCATAACTTCACTTGTTCCAGCGATATTCACGACAAGCACTTCATTGTCAGGACCAAATAAGCTGATGTTTACTCTTAAAATTCGGACTGGGTCAGTCAACATGTTTCGTATGTACTCTCCGTCTTTTCGTGTAAAGACCGAAGAGAGAGATTTAGTGGAGAGGGTCGTAGGCCGGATTCGAAACGTGAGGAGAGTGGTACGAGTACGTGTAATTGACTTGATGCCCTTTTGCAGTGAGGAGTTGAACAATTGCTACGTGCCCCAACACCTTCCAATAACAATCACATTTCGTACATTTCAGCGAAACTTCCGGCATTACGTTACGAACTAAGTTTGATCTATGTAAACTTGTTTGTCCGGGACAAACCGCGTTTCAGTGAATATAACTACCACGTTTCGGCCATCTGCTGCAGAGTACGACTTAGGTCTGTACGACTCTGGCAATTCCCTGAAGAAGACCACAGCAAGATGGCCGAAACGTTGGTAGTTATGTCTACTGAGACGCGGTTTGTCCCATGCAAACACGTTTAACTGACTCTAGTCGCGGAAGCGTACGTTTAAGTTTGATCTGTTATCTAAACTACTATAGGGGGCTACACAGCTCATAGGTTTGGAGTAGCTGATAAGTGTTTCTTATGCAAGAATGGGGGACCACTGACCTCACACGACTCTTCAAGTCATCTCCTACAAAAGAGAATTTCCTTAAAGCTTTGAACATTCTAAAGAATATGAACTGTCTTATAATCCCTTACCCTCCCCGAATAAAATTGCGCAAGTGTATTATTTTTTGTACTCACGCTCCACGGCGGGATGCTGAACCCGGATCCTCGATGCAATGCGCCGCAGTCAGTACGAAGCGTTCACTGATGAGTGCTCCTCCGCACCACCAGAGCTTGCGTGTCTCCTTGCCAAAACCCACGGCAGCCTGAAGACAAACAATTTGCAGGTTTTCCTACCTACCTTTAGTTGAACTTAATCCTAAATTTTTTATTACAAATATTTTCAATAAAAAATTTTGAGTTAAAATGTCATAGTGTATGGTGGAGCACGGAGTTCAAATCCTCGTATTATGTTCTGATATGTAAGACAAATACCGTAAACTCCAAAATATGTTAACTTTGAACGATTTGAGAATAACCATATAGTAATAGGATTATTACTCCAACACCAAAAATAAAGTATGCGCTTAAGAACTTTTGTAACTGTAATTTATATCTTACGAAAATCAAATTAATAACTAAAAAATGAACCCTTTTGAGAAGAATTAAAAAACGCCTCCATTTTTTAAAACAATTGCAACATTAACTGTAATTTGTGAGTATTAGCGTAAGTTTTGTAAAGACACATTAAAATTATTTCTCTCTGCGGCACTGCCGCACCAGTTATGATTTCAAGAGTCCCGAAAACAATTTGTCAATGTAAAAGCACTAATCATAGGGGAAATCAGCTCTGTAAAACGGGGGAAAATACATGAGGACGGAAAATACATTGATGAACAGAACAGCTTCACACACGAAATTTCAATCAAGTAATACATATTTTACGTTGTACATTTGGATTGATTTCTGTGTTTCAGTGAATACTGGTTCATATCTTCTCTGTTTAAAGAATGTGCAATGGTTTTATACCAATAGTTTTGTGTTATTACTGCCGTATTCTTAAAGTATTTAACGATAACAGTGGATTTCTTTCTCTTACCACAGTCACAGTTGATCGATTCAAAATAAAAACACACTATCTTCGGAAGTTGGTCAACACCATTCAATTTGGACCCATCCCTAAGCATTCACTATTATTTTGTTTCTAAAATCGATCGAAAATTAGTTGGAAACCAATTGAAAACAGAAAGAATCGTACTTCCTTTTTTTGTTATCCTTATATTAATATTAACTAGAAATTCCCCTACGGAAAGCAATATAAAATTTGTGAAATTTATTTTGAAACATGAGTGATCAACTACACATATCCTCACAAATCCAGATACAGATTGTTGCAAAAACACTTCGTACATACGACAAATATAAAATATCAAGGAAAGAATAATAAATCAAATCACTTACCATGTGTGAAAACTCGTTCTGAGAGGAATTCTTTCCTCCGATGATGAAAGGCTTACCCTTTGGCAAAGAGCACAAGGAACGATTGAACTTCGGTGCAAAAGGCGTGGTCGCCACAGGTGGTCTTTCCAAACGAAACACACTGCGCCCCCATTCTTCACACTCTGCAACATTAATATACGTGAGTAACAAGTTTTTTTTTAAAAGGACTGCACTATTATTCTAGCGTTCATTTTTCTTCCTGATGCAACCTCTCCCTGCTTCAAGAGAAAATGTTTAATGCTAAGAACACTTTCCTTTAGCGGCTCCCCTAAAAGCTCGATAATGATTCGTTACTAATTAAGGAATTGACAATTCATATTAAAAAAAGTTTTCCCTCGTGTTAGTATGGATTCAAGGTATAATAAAACGTACAAACAGATAAACCATACAAATAAAGTTCCACTGTACTAAATACAAATGTATCAAGTAACCTATCTACATTTAACTTAAGATTCAAATAAAAACGTTTTCCTTACTAGGCAATTCAGGGTTTCGTGCTGGATAAAAGCTCTCTTGTACTGCTCATTAAAAGAAAAGCCCTGATGAGCATATGAAAGTAGTTGTGAAGTAACGAAGAAGGGAGGAGGGATGCAAGTAATGAAGAAAGAAGACCAGAAGAAGGCGAATTCTTGTCTTTTCATTGCTTATTCTGTCATGGTCTTACGTTCCCAAAGTTACTTAAATGTTTTAGGGAGATCCATTTTTCCTTTTTGCGCATTACATTTCAAACCTAGATCAATACACTAATCGAAGAGAAAATACAATACATACACATATTCATGCACGCATACATAAAATAATATACAGGACGATTCAATAACAACGAACACCTCAAATTTCTCCTAAATTGATACAAAATGAATGATATAAAATTGCTTCTTTCATTAAGATGGTATGTGGTTCATTATTTGACGTATTCAAAATCATTTCTAGCTGTTTTAGCTACAGAGATATTGACACCATTTTTCCAAAAATGTAAGTATACATATTTATTTTGAGCGCAACATTAAAACAAAAAAATAAAAATATGATGATATAAAGTTGAATGTGAACTAACAACCGTGAAAACCGCACTTTGATATCGGTGAACTGCCTCGTAGATACAAAATATGATACGTATTTTAATTTACTTGATAAGAAGTGAGCGGTCGCTAACTTATGTACGATAAATCATTAAATTTTAGCAATTTTTCTAATACATTCTGATGATTGGAACAACAAATGAGAACTGGCTTGGCTACGTGAATTACTGGCGGATCCCGGGGGGAGACAAAGAGGTCGATTGCCTTCCCCCTCCCCTCTCCCTGACTGAAGCTATGCAATGATTGATGTCTATATTTTTACATTTAATAATTACTTGATTCCTTCTAAAAATAATTGCGTATTTCCTTCTAAATGTAGATTTACAGTAGAAGTTTAACAGAGCGCGAGAATTTCTTTACAGTGGTTTGCGACTACACTTGCCAGTTCGCGGGACCATATTCCCCTTCCCCTGCTTTCAGAAACTTACTGATTCCTCCACTAACATTGATGTCTGTGGTTCTGGTTTCATACAGATGAGTACGTAATGGAATTTATGACAGGACATGGAGATTTTGAAGAATACTCGAAGAAAATTAGCAAGAGAGACGACGGACTGTGTATATGTGGACGAGTTAATAAGATTAGCAACCGTGTAGTATGAGACTGTGTCATGTATGGAAGGGAAAGAGAAGACTACTTACGATTTTTACGATAACAGTGACCTTTGTGACGAATGATAAAGGGAAACTGGTTGATACCAAAGAAAGATATGAAAAATACGAAGAATGTGTAACATAATTGGGGCAACTAAGAAAATAGTACAAAACAGGTCGGATGGAAACAACGTAAAACATCCGAGGATGTGGCAAGAAGTGCAGATAAAGATCAAAGGGCGAAAATAAAGAGTCTTGCAATGACGCAAGTTGAAGGCAAGACGGTCAGGAATGACTAAGGCGAAAGGAAATGAATTGTGGTAGTGATTCTATTTTTGGTTACATTCGCTTCCTGCTTACAAACACGGAAGGAGAAGTCTGGCAAGAAAGTATTAAGTATATTCTTCCACCTACTGGATATGACAATGGAAGTTTTGGAATGAACAGTCAAGTCGTTGGGATATTCTACAACTTTTCCAATCAATTCAGAGTATCCTGTTCCTGTTTGTTGCCGGAAGAGATATAAATCGGAAATGTTAGACAGAAAAAAAATGTAGTTAAATATCTACATGGTCTAAATTAGAGGAAACCGAAAATATGTCCAATATTTATAATNAATCGAAGAGAAAATACAATACATACACATATTCATGCACGCATACATAAAATAATATACAGGACTATTCAATAACAACGAACACCTCAAATTTCTCCTAAATTGATACAAAATTAATGATGAATGATATAAAATTGCTTCTTTCATTAAGATAGTATGTGGTTCATTATTTGACGAATTCAAAATCATTTCTAGCTGTTTTAGCTACAGAGATATTGACACCATTTTTCAAAAAATGTAAGTATACATATTTATTTTGAGCGCAACATTAAAACAAAAAAATAAAAATATGATGATATAAAGTTGAATGTGAACTAACAACCGTGAAAACCGCACTTTGATATCGGTGAACTGCCTCGTAGATACAAAATATGATACGTATTTTAATTTACTTGATAAGAAGTGAGCGGTCGCTAACTTATGTACGATAAATCATTAAATTTTAGCAATTTTTCTAATACATTCTGATGATTGGAACAACAAATGAGAACTGGCTTGGCTACGTGAATTACTGGCGGATCCCGGGGGGAGACAAAGAGGTCGATTGCCTTCCCCCTCCCCTCTCCCTGACTGAAGCTATGCAATGATTGATGTCTATATTTTTACATTTAATAATTACTTGATTCCTTCTAAAAATAATTGCGTATTTCCTTCTAAATGTAGATTTACAGTAGAAGTTTAACAGAGCGCGAGAATTTCTTTACAGTGGTTTGCGACTACACTTGCCAGTTCGCGGGACCATATTCCCCTTCCCCTGCTTTCAGAAACTTACTGATTCCTCCACTAACATTGATGTCTGTGGTTCTGGTTTCATACAGATGAGTACGTAATGGAATTTATGACAGGACATGGAGATTTTGAAGAATACTCGAAGAAAATTAGCAAGAGAGACGACGGACTGTGTATATGTGGACGAGTTAATAAGATTAGCAACCGTGTAGTATGAGACTGTGTCATGTATGGAAGGGAAAGAGAAGACTACTTACGATTTTTACGATAACAGTGACCTTTGTGACGAATGATAAAGGGAAACTGGTTGATACCAAAGAAAGATATGAAAAATACGAAGAATGTGTAACATAATTGGGGCAACTAAGAAAATAGTACAAAACAGGTCGGATGGAAACAACGTAAAACATCCGAGGATGTGGCAAGAAGTGCAGATAAAGATCAAAGGGCGAAAATAAAGAGTCTTGCAATGACGCAAGTTGAAGGCAAGACGGTCAGGAATGACTAAGGCGAAAGGAAATGAATTGTGGTAGTGATTCTATTTTTGGTTACATTCGCTTCCTGCTTACAAACACGGAAGGAGAAGTCTGGCAAGAAAGTATTAAGTATATTCTTCCACCTACTGGATATGACAATGGAAGTTTTGGAATGAACAGTCAAGTCGTTGGGATATTCTACAACTTTTCCAATCAATTCAGAGTATCCTGTTCCTGTTTGTTGCCGGAAGAGATATAAATCGGAAATGTTAGACAGAAAAAAAATGTAGTTAAATATCTACATGGTCTAAATTAGAGGAAACCGAAAATATGTCCAATATTTATAATTAATAAATAAATAATAAATTTATTGTCAAAAAACAGTACAAACTGCGTATGACCACGTGGAGGGAAAAAAAACTAATTTACTCTCCGGAAGCAAGCAAGGGACCATCCCATCAATTCCGATCAAGGGCCCTAAGGCAGAGGCGGATTCAAAAAATTCAGCAAAAATTCCTAGATAAGATAAAAAGTTAGCTGCGAGTTATAATACTAATAGAATGTCAATATGTTTGTAATTTTAAGCAAAAAATTACATGTAAGTTATTATCGAACTATAGATTATTCTGAGTATAGTGCTTAAAAATTGAAATAACACTAAATTCACGATTTATTGTTACAATAGACCCGCCCCTAGACAAAGCCTAGAGAACCTGTATGATAAATCCGCCTCTACCCGAAGGAAAACCGGAGAAAAACCCGGGCCAGGATGGGTTTAGTGCATTAATGTTTTTTTATTATTCAATGTCTATATTCATTGCATGCAACTAAGAAGTGTAAATTTGTTTAGTGTACACCTGTTGAAAAATCAATTAAGAATTGAAACTCCGCTAGAACATAATTAAAAAACAAATCTTTTGTCTATTAATGATCGAAATAATGTTATCATACTCACTCTGTCTACTCTTGGCACCTTCATTGCCAACTCCAGCGGGTATTTGGGTGGATGTTGGTGTGGGTCGCATTGTTGTGGTCGTCACTGAGGCTGTAGTGGTGGTGGTGGTGGTGGTGCTGGGAGCGGGAGCATCGGTACAGCAAACGACCGGCGTGAAGCCATCGAAAGCGCAGATGCGTGGCCGTCGCCCTTCGCGCAGCTGCTGACGCGCAGAAGCACAACGCTCCAGCACTGCGCACTGGCCCGTCGTGCCACGCGTGTCCTTACAAGGGCTGCCTATGTCAGAGATTGACATATTAAGAGACATGCTAAAATGAGAGACGTAAAGGATACTGAAACGATCAACATGACAGGGCATTACAATTCTAAACAATTTAACGACGAAAGGAATTAAATAACTATTATTGTGAAATTTTAAATGACGTAAATAAGACATTCAAAATATTTTTTAATGTGAAAAATGTAAAACAATTGTTGTAAACTCAAACAACTTCATTCGGAGAATAAAATACCATGGAAATCACAAAATCAAAGTCATATAGTCGTAAAGTATGATAAAACATCTTTCCTTTTAGTCGTGTTTTTCTTCACATTTGAGATGTAACTCTTTTCATAAACTCTACATAAAACTGCAGGACCAGTCATTTACAATACTTTATCATAAGCCCCATTGGAGATATTAAAGATATCGAGATTTTTTTAATTCACAAAAAATAAAGGATTGTAGTAAGAACATTGATATATTTGAGTTATGCTAATAATATGTATGTACTCCCTCAAAAAACATAAAGCTGTATATACCACTAAGGTTTTCAGAAAAAAATCATAAAAAGTGAGATTTTCTTGATATTGATATCCAAGTTTAAATGAACTTTTCTCGTTGAAGTTAACTAAGTAGACAAAATATACAGTTAACCAATGTTTAAACAATAAAATGTGATATTTACAATGGTTGTTATTTGAGATTTATAGGGTAAATAGTTTATGAGATATAAGCGGTAATATAAATGCTAACAAAAGCGCTATTTTCTATTTAATTAAAATTTAAGTTAGTATAAGAAAGTGATTATTATTAAACTTGCATTAACGAACTTTATAAGTCTATATTAATATTTTATTCAAAATAAAATTTCAATAGTTTCTGGAGGACGCAATTTAACTTTTGCTCGGGATTTTTCCTTTTTTAATGTTTTCCAAATTAAAAGAACCAAAAGAAGAGTTAATGCCAAGTGGATCAAAATGGAACGGTAGAGATAGCAATTTTATCATTTTGCTTTCAAGCGTCTTGTTCCCACTCATTGTTGTGGTAATCAGGTTTGAAATTATTTTTTTAAATTTTAGTTAACTATCAGTACCTATTTGTCTTCAATAAAAAAACTCATGTTTGAATTTATTTTTTTAAATTTTAGTTAACTATCAGTACCTATTTGTCTTCAATAAAAAAACTTCTCCGCTTTTTAAATATATATAGTTCCACTTTTTTAATATTTTAAATGAAGAGTGATTATAATATCACCTTATTATACAGTGTTTCTTCACACGTGAGCTATGTAAATAAATTTTCCCTAATTGGCCGTATTAGATGGGTTTTGTAGTTATCCTTGACAAACCTGTCCATCAGCATCGTTAAATTTAATAATGACTCATATTCATTTATTTTACTTCTTTCCTATTCTAACACTGAAGGCAATAAAAACAGTGAAACTTCTAGATTTCTCATTACTCCGAAAAATATGAAGACAATTAATTAGATTACTAGCTATTCGGAAAAATTTAACGATAATTTGTAATTAATCAAATTTCTTCATCTGCTCTTTATCTTGAGTTTCCGAGCAAATTTGTCAGATATTCGAGATGGAGCTGAATAAGATTCACTTATGTTCCATATGACGAGGTGCTAAGGTATTATAGATATTTCGATTGACGGTGATGTTGGAGGTGTGGGTTGCAGCGAGGGAGGAGACGACGTCATATTGGGAGGCAATGACTGCGGCGATGGTGGAAGAGGAGATTGCGACGGCAATGATAGAGAAAACGGAATTCGTCGGATTTATTAAGATTATTTGGTTATTTCTGTTATAATTTTTTCAAGACATGCCATCATATTCCAATTAAGTAAATGTGTTTATTTATTCATTTATTGTTGCAAGTTAAAATAATATTTTCTATTACTTATTAGGATTCTTGCTTATTAGGACTATATTATTAGGATTAAGTGTTTATTAATAAAACACTAAAGAAACTGCGTAAATTCCTGTGTGCACTAACATTAGACTGAATACAATGAGTGGATGTGGTAGGTCTATGATTCTACTGAAAGATAAAACTTGACGACAGCTTTTTTTCAATTGTACCATAAATTGCTACAGAAACCTATGATTTTTAAAAATATATTCTATCTAGTTATAAATAACATGGAAGTTTACATTGTAACAATAAGCAAATAAACGCAGTCAATCAGAACATTATGGCGTTTTTTTGGAGATAGTTTTTTTTTGTTCAGAAAAAGACATGAAGAAATGAATATGTGTTTTTCATGGAAACTGGAGTAGGTAGTTTCATCAGTGTCCTCCGATATTCAAAAAAATTAATGGCGAGGAAGATCTCCAAAATGTTGACAAACAAGTAAATTAAATAAGCCTGCGGTAAATTACACCACCAAGTCATATTTGGAGACAACTTCATCATACCTAATCCTGAAGTGGACGATTCCGAGGTTGACTAAAGAAATATTGGTGTCATTATTAATACCACTACAGACTGTCTTCACAAAATTGGAACAAGACATGGAATTTCCACTCGCAAATAACATTAAGTATTTCTCAAATTACATTATTGAGTTATTTTTTCGTTTTAGTGAATTTTATTTTTACGAAACGTTAGTAACAACTCGTTTTTCACAAACGTTTGTTTAGTAATAGTTTTGTTCACTCATCCACTGACCTGCATATCTATCTTACTTTTCACCTCCCCTAAAAGGTATCTTTCAAATTAAAAATGACCATTTTCCTTCCCTTTCAGTTTAGTTTACTGTCCCCTAACGGAAAATGGACATATGCGCGCAAACGTACTTAATAGAAGAAAAAAAAGATGTAAAAACGGAGGTGATTTCTTTGAAATCAGCAGCTGTAAAACAATTTCAATGATGTGCCAAATGTTCCTTTCGTTTGCAAATAGTGTAGTTTCTGTACCATTATAGAGATGAGAATAAATGACACGTTAACCCATCTTTACCGGAAACTGTTTGCGAGGAGTTACGGGACGTCACATATTTTCTCTTTTGTAGGGGAGTGAGTGAGAAAGGGAGGGGAGACGAATGAGGGCATTGCAAACAAATTAATTATAGAATAATTATTCACTAATTTGTGTTCATACCTTCATACATTTCTCCTTGAGCTCTTGCACGGAGTACACAAGCAACAGCACATACTATTAGCCCCAGCATCCATTTCGCTGTCATTCTTCTCTCACTTCAGTCTTCTGTAAATATTAGCATCAATTACATAAACTGTGAATACAGCTCGAACTCTTAGTCGAGCGCTCAATATGTAATCCTCCGATGAATACTAAGATATAAATCCATCAGAACCACCAAACATCGATGGTAAATGATAAAATAAAGTTGTTAATAATTTAATACAATTTATTTCAAACTCATGCAAGTAAATCTTAAAATTATGGGTGCAATTACTGTGGAAATACCCTGTGTAGAAGTAGAAATGACATACTTTCACAAAGCGCGAAAGAATTCCTTTACCACGAAGCTGGATGAGGTATTTCTTCCGCTTCACCGATTAGCAAAAAAGAAAACAGTAATGGTAATAGAGTAAAATAAAGAGTATGTACTACAAATACCGATCTGACACACGTTTGGTAAATGTTCAGTGATAAATGGAATTGAGCTGAACAATATTGACAATGGAAATTAGGTTGGTGGTCTAAAACTAGAATTGTTGTTTCACCCGAAAACAAAAAGACGGGCATCAACACACCCCTCTTTATCTAGACATGTTCTTACGATGATGATGATGATAATAATAAAGTAATAATAATGATACTAATCAAAAAGTAATAATGGTGCAGATTTCAACCGGATGGACAGGAAAACACGAAAACTCCTTACCATACATAAGATGATGCATCCTCGAGCGGATGTAGATTGATTGTACGTTCTAAGAAAAGATGGAGGGCGAAGCCCAATCCTTCTTGAAAATTTGTTTTGGGTGATAGCAATTTTGATCTCTCCATTACTTAAGCAATCATAAAAAGACTGCTTAGCACAGATTAGCACCAATAATAAACACGTATACTCTATATGTAGGGTTTTCATCTAAAATTTGTGATCAAATTAATTGAATTCATTTACACGTAAATACTGAATTGTCAAAGACGTGGACTCTATTTATAATGAACTATTTTTAATAATTTTTTTTTAATTTGCACAAAATTTTTATTTTATTATGTATGTATCTCACATAATTTAAATTTTAAGAATCATCAATATAATTTTCTGGAAATGAAATGAGTGACTTAGCTGAGGCAAGCTGCATCCTCGCAAGCTAGAGATGGACTATATTTACGTCTCATAATATAATGTTTCTTTTTCTTTAATGCTATGTATTAAAATTGTATGTTTACAATTTTTTTAAAGATCCGTCTCTTGCGCGCCTAACCTATCATGTAAGGTGTCAACTCGTGTTTGAATGGACTAGTAATTTTCTACATTGTACATCTTCGCAAAAACAACGTAATTAATTACAATTACCTCATTTAGTAAACTTAATATGAAGGTACATAAATATGATGATAATTCAAAAATTCTCAAATGACGCCTTTGCAAAAATTCCTTTCACTGACTTCCGACTGATTCGTCCTTTCTCTTCAAGCCGCAATATGTAATAGGTATTCAGCATACATTAGCAACCTTCATCTCTATTAAAAATTGAGTACTCAATCGATACTATTACTGATTCATCGCACTGTTTATATACAACAAAATATACTCATATAAAGGCTAAAATAAATAAACAATTGCATATAAGTATCATCTAAATATCAAATGGTATTCAATTAAATAAATTTCTGGAATTATCGATATTTAATTTTATAATGAGTGAAAGGGATGTTTAGTCCTGACGGACAAACGCAGAAAGAAATCTTTTAAGACAGGAACTTGAAATTTTAACGGGAACTGGCATACGAATTGAAGAAACTGGCATACGTCTTGTTTCTGTGTTTTAGCTGTTCTGTGTTTTTATTTAAAAAAACTGATTACTAACTAAAGAAGTACTCACTTTTTAATGGCTGCTCGTAGCTGCTCTTCTGTTGAACGGTTTCTCTGAGCACCGTCGTCGTCGTCCTGCTGCTGCTGCAGTCGAAGGCTTCTTCCGGTCGACTGACGAGAGCCTCTCGGCGCCAAAGACACTCACCGTGAGAGACTTGTTTCGCAGAAGGCTGACGCTCCGTTGACGTCATTACGCAACGCGGTGTCTTCACGAGTCAGTCGCAACCTCTTAACTTTGCCGTGGGATTCCCCACAGACCGTCCCCGTCTACCGGCGAGGATGTCCGAGAAATAGTGACACAGAGAGGAATTCCTTCCATAGGATAAGATACTATTTTACTATTCATTCAGGAAATCCAATTCATCTCACTTTATCAAAATATTACCAGTTATTATGTACTAGCAGAACTTCCCTGCGTCGCCCGGAATTTGAAAAAAAACTTAAAACAATCATTACTTCCTGGTTTTAAAACACCTGTCAACAGGTATGGATTCTTTTTAGTTCACTTTGCCCGGCGTTACCAGGGGCTCTTTTATAATTTGTAACTTCATACTTTATTTTTAATATTTCTCTAATTCCGTGATATTGAATTTTCACATTTGTTCGTTTAAAAAATTAAATCTACGAAGAAAACATACAAAAATACGTGTATTCAGTATCGTATTCTAGTACGTAATTATGAATTATTTTAAAATCCTCGCAGAAGGAAAATACAATTTTTTTACAGAAAGCTTACTAAACGTGACACATAGTTAAGACCTCTGAATTCTTTTGTTTTCGTTTCACTTTTAGGTTATGTACTTGAAAACAATATTCTTTACACCCTTTATATAATATTGTTTCTACGATTTGGTCACTTATATAATTCGTTCAGTGGATTGTACTTTCACGTAATTTAACTCTGACACATTAACAATCATCGTAGTTAACAGTCATGCAAGCAAAGGTTCACATCTACTGGTCAATTTTAATTGTTTTTCTGTTCTTTCAATTAATCAATATTAACCATACTTTGTATTTTAGTCGCAAAAATACTTAAGAAGAGTCATTTGAAATAAAATCATCGATTACTTTTTCCGATTTCCACACCACAGACATTACAAATAATTTAATTTTTGTAGTAACAATATTGGATGTAACTTAAATATTTTACGTTTAGCCTAGCCTTACTGTTGGGATTATCGAATATAAAATTATTCGCTAAAATATCATTCAATTTTAATTTAATCGATCACATTTGCGTAAACGAAATCAAATTTATTTGATTTTTCATGTCCAACTGCGATATTCCGGTGTAATTTTTTGCCATCCTGCGATATTCCGGTGTAATTTTTATAAGTAGAATGTTTATATTTTTTTATTACTTATAAATTTATTTAAAGTGATTAGTGCGTTTGTCTAAAATTTACCATGGTTCCAACGTATAAACATTAACTTTAACCACTTTGCGTCAATTCGTAATTGACCTTTAATATAAGTCAGTCATTCTTTTCAGTTATTTTCTTTTATCTTCAATCAATTCTTTTATCAATTAGTTTTCAAATGATTAATTTTTAGTTAATTAATTATTTTTTCATTAACCATCTAGTATGCTAGTCTTTCAGGTACAATGTTATCTCCACATTCTAATATTCTAAGCACCTCAGCACAAACACACAATTCGAAGTCCATTTATTAATTTCCAATCAAAGTCTTGTTTTATTAATTTAAATATATTTTTTCTCTACTCATTATATAAACTTCAGGTTGAGTGCGAGCCTNAAAATCCTCTCAGATATCAAATGGTATCGAGAGAGGGTGGAGGTACTGGAGTACCGGGTTGTTGCTTTGGAGGTAGAAAACCAATTTCTATCTCGCAAGGTCGACTACCTGGAGAACCAGTCCCGGAGAAATAACATTTTGATCTTCGGTGTGCCGGACTGACAGGGCGAGTCGTGGCACGACTCCGAGAGCCATGTGCGGAGTCTTGCACAACAAATGGGATTGGTGCAGCTTGATGATCGGGACATCGCATCGAGTAGGTCGCCGAGTAGGCAGAAGGCGTATTGTTGTAAAGCTGGCCTCATACAAGAAGCGGGAAGAAATGCTGAAGGCGGCAGCTAAGTTTCTGCGTGGCTCTCCTTTGCGAGTGGCAGAGGATTTCTCCGCGGTTGTGCGCCATACGGGAACGGGAACGAGCGCCCTCGCCCCTCTTCCTCGTTCCCAGTGCGCCAGCGCCAACAACCCCCTCCCACAGAGGTCAGAGTCACCCGACTACAGGCAGCGCAGTGGACGCCCAAAGCTGTGACTAATCACTCAGGAGAAAAACCCAAAACAGGTAAAGCGCAGAGGCGGCAGTAGGACTTATTGCATGCAACTCTGACGATAGGGTGCTGGATTGTGGAAGGTCTGAGGAAGAAGCTTTGCCAGGGAGGTTTTCTGTGTTTCCTTGAGAAATTTGACTTTTTGGGCTTGGTCGAGACTTGGTCAAAGCAGGGAGATGAAAATAATGTACACGGATTCACAACCGTAGCAAAACATCTTAAGAGAAGGGGCACGCGCGGACGTCACCCTGGTGGAGTCGCGGTTATGTACAAAAATGAACACTCAAATCTGTGTGACGAAATGAAAACAGAAATTGATAATACCTTATGCATTAAAGTAATATTTACCGACACTGAGTTACTAATAGTAATTGTTTACAGACACGGGGATAAGTCAAAGTACCACAACGAAAACTTTCATGCAGAAATGAACCAGTTGATAAATAGTTTCGAAAATAAATATCCCAACGCGAGTATAATAATAATGGGAGATTTTAACGCCCGAATCGGAGAAAATAATGTCTCATCACCGTTTGACGATGATTCCGCGCTTGTAAACGTGAGAAATAGTAAGGATAAAAACTTAAATCCGGAAGGGCGAGACCTATTAAATTTCTGCAGCACACACAACCTAACTATACTAAATGGTACGTACGGCTCAGATTTAGACGGGAATATAACATTTATTAACGAAAACGGGGAAAGTGTGATAGATTACGCGTTAGTCATGGAAAATTTATTACAATATATAGACGACTTTCGGATTAAACCCAGAATAGACTCACACCATGGCCGTATGTGTTAAAATCTATTCACATCAAAACACTTCAGTAACACCCGCGCACATGGGGTCAAAATTACTAAAGTACATATGGAATGACGACAAGAAGTCAGTATATAAGGCGAATTTCTCAAGGAATCTAGGAATGATACGTAACGATTTCCAAATTAAACTCACGGTTCAAAATTACAACACTGCAGCGGACTCCATAACACATTGTTTACAAAAATCAGGGTCGAGTATGAAAATAATTCAGGGGAACAAAAATTCAGGAAAACATTCGGTGTGGTATAATGATGCCTGCAGGTATGCAAAAGCATCCGCAAAATCTGCCCTGAAAATGTATCAGTGGCTAGGTGGGATAGAATTGCGTAAATCTTATCTTAAACTCCGCGGAGAATATAAACACATAGTTAAGGAAAGTAAACGAGACTGGCATCATATGGAAGCTGAACGTCTCAGAGAAATATTATTAAAAAAATGAAGCCGCCACCTATGGGTACAATTCGTAAATTAAGACGAAATAAAACTATATCAAATAAAATAGATGCAATGAGATGGGAAATGCACTTTAAAAATCTTCTAGCAGGAAATGATAACACATCCCGCAGTAGTAACGAAATAGGAATAATATTTACAACCGATGAAGTGTCTGAACTTGATGCGTGTATTACATCACATGAAATATCTTCTGCCATTCGCGATTTAAAAAACAATAAAGCGCCTGGAGTAGATGGTATTCCTTCCGAATTTAGTAAGGAAATAACCAACGATATTGTGCCATTTTTAACCGACTTTTTAAATTATATCTACGATGAAGGTGTTTTTCCAGACTCATGGACTACGGCTGTAATACAACCTATATATAAAAATAAAGGAAATATAAACGATCTAAATAGTTATAGGGGAATCTCACTACTTAATGTTATTGGAAAAATGTATTGCAAAATTCTGTACTGGAGATTACAACTCTGGGTCGAGAAAGAAAATAAACTCTCGACATTACAGACTGGTTTTAGAAGCAACAACAGCACAATAGATAATCTATTTATTTTAAACACGTTAGCCGAGAGAGAAACTCGAAAGGAACGCGGAAAGCTGTATANAGTTCGTAGATTTTGAGAAAGCTTTCGACACTGTGAACAGAGACATCCTCTGGTGTGTATTAGCGGACAAGGGAGTGTCAAAAAAGTTCCTACGTACTTTGCAAGCTTTATATTGCTCTGACAATGCATGCGTTAAAATAAATAATACTACACTAACTCCAACTTTTCAAGTAACTCAGGGAGTGAAGCAGGGATGTGTTCTCTCTCCGTTGTTATTTATATTATTTATTAACGATATTATTATGAGAAAATAATAAAAAATAAAAAATTATGTGAGGCATCCACAGATGCCCCAACAATAGGTGCTCCTCCTGAACAGAAACAGATACCGGGGTTGCTATTTGCGGACGATCTTGTTCTATTCTCCATAACACCGTCGGGACTTCAGATAGGTCTAGATACGTTGGAGCTGTTCTGTGATAAAATGTCTCTACATATAAACATACATAAAACTAAAGTCATGGTATTCAAAAACGGATGGATGTTTAGTGAAAATGAAATTTGGAATTACAAACGTCAACCTCTCGAGAAAGTTAAAGATTACACTTATCTAGGTGTCAAAATAAGCATGAACGTAACCTGGTCAAGACATACAAAAATCAAAACAAAAGTGCATGTATTTTCTAAATGAAATCCAAAGAAGTACTGGTACCATCCCTGACATTGATCCTATGATTGTAGTAACGATGTACACGTCATTATTCGTACCTGCAGTAGCGTATGGAACTGAAATATGGGGTGTTGGGGATTGCGCATCACTTAATTCGCTTCAAAATAAATTCTTGAAAAATGCTCTTGGCGTACCTCCGAGTACAGATAACTGTGGTACTCTTTGTGAATTCAGAGTTTTACCGTTAGAAGTAAAAATTAAAATGAGGGCCATTTAATATTGGATTTCAATAAGAAATGGGGAAAGGAACAACAATATATACGATTGCTACGAGTTAACGAGTAACGATGGGTGGGGTCAAAAAATTAGAACTATCATCGAAACTACTGGTGTAGGACACTTGTGGCAGACAGATCCGACGAGATCTGATTATGAATTAATTATTCAGAGACTTGAAGACGTAGAGAAACAAAACATAACGGCTGAGAGACAGGAAAAGAGGTCACTAATCGTGCAGAATATTGTGGCAGGAGACTGGGGGCGAAAACCGTACATAG
>NNCF01126362.1:185675-208349 GCA_002313205.1 Laupala kohalensis | reverse complement strand
GGGGGGGGGGGGTCGGAAAGGGCGCGTGGATGGAAAATGCACGCGGGCATCTCTGAGTTCTTTTTCTTAAATTCACAGGTATGAAAAAAGCTCGTTTAATAAGGTGGTTGGAAGGTACCTTGACTTTAATATATTCTTAAAAACTGAACTTTTTATGGAAGTCTTATTTTCTGATAAACATAATGGGAGGGTGTCTCTCAAAATATATATTTATTTTTCTTTGTGCTCGAGAATTAGATGTTATATGCAGGTGGTGCTCCCGATCTGAAAGAGATTGAAATCGCCTATTTTCGGCAATGCAATTTTCGTGTATTTTTACATTATCTCGAATAGCACAAAAGTGTACTCTTCAATGAAAATAATATGAAAAATAAAATAAAGAATGTAAAATATATACTTGAAATACGATTTAAACTTATTTAAAATACGTGGAAGATCGGCTTCTTAAAATTGTTGATTTCTGGTTGCTTTTGAAGCTCCGAGGTGTTCCAGTGTGCTATACAGTCCCAGAGGTGGCGCAGGTGGTAGAGTTGTCGCTCTCTACCTAGTCATCCCGGGTTCGATTCCCGATGGGGCTTTTCACCTTAATGTCCCAGTTCATATAGCTGTGACTACTGAAAAGCGAGCCTTCCTTCCTCTATCCAGCTCCTCCTAGTATCAATAACTCCCTAACTACTTCTACTAACCCCTCCACGTGGGCCAAGTTGTTGGTAAACCCAGCAAAGCGGCCCACCTACTAACTATGACCTATCACCCAACTCCGAGCTCCTATCGTTCCATGTAGATGAGCTTCAATAGCACGATACATTTCCTATTTACAAATACAATATAATATAAAGACTGTGTTCGAGAGGCTCTAAGAAGTGTAACAGTGGAAGTGGTGTTTCGAGTGCGAGGAGACACTCACAAGGACGGGAATGGACGTTGTGAATAACTTTGTGAATAACTCCGTAAAATATCAGTGCATAACTAATTTAACTGAGAAAGGTGAGGAACAAATAACAATATGCACAGGGGAAACCCCTCGTGCACGCGGTCAAGTAAGAACCGTACAGTGATTCTCTACGAAGACTACGAAGAAAACATCACGGTAGGAGATGATGTGAGGGCAAATCGCGGAGGTCGTCACTGCGGAAGCGATGACCTATGAATCGAGAATCAGAGGAAATAATTGTGCGTATACGTGAAGAGAGAAATGAACTTATAGATGAGTCATAATTTATAACTATTAATAGTGTAAATATGAAACTACAAACTACAATAGGAAATGAGGCTCATGTTTAACAGATAAACTTTAATAGGACAAAGTTTAACAGATAAACTTGAACGTGTCAAATCCTTCACCAGATTTGCATACATCATCTTAAAAGGTATGCAGATACCAAGTGAAATTAATATTATGGTACAAGGAGGACCATGGACAATTTTCTAAGAGAAAGAAAATAATCTGTGCTTTATTTGAAAAAGAAATGTGGGTCATATCGCGCGCGAGAGAACAATTTTTAGAAATAGGGCAGAAGGAATTATGCAAAATGAGGAAGAAAGGGGCGTAGGGGTAGGAGGAATGTAAACCAGCGCATCTGAAGTGAGGGAAGAGAATAGAATAAGCGGAAATAGTTCACTGGGAAAATAGGAAACGGCAAAGGAGTTGGAAGAAAATGAGACACAATATCAGGGCGATGTAGTGAATAGTTATTCAAGTAACACGAAGAATGAACAGGAGATGGAGATGAAGGAAGAGCATGACTTACCGACGGAAATGCAGGAGAACGAAGGATTAGATAAGAGCAAACGTACGGAGGAAGACATCGAGGTGGAGCCAAACGAAGATGGAACACAGGAATATGACAATGGAAATGGAGAAGGCAGGAAAATGATTGGCAGCAAAGAAAACGAAAGGAAAGGAAATATGGGTCACCTGGATGAGGAAAACTGACAAAAAATAAAAAAAACTCATACCCAAGTATGAAATAATAAAAGCACAATCTAATAACTGAAAAGGAACGCGATAGTGTTAACACTAGTGAATCAAAAGGTGTAAAGGAAAGAGAAATACACAGAAAACAGAGACAAAATGACGATACAGATTCAGGCAATAAATAAATCCACAGAGTATTAAAGAAAGAAGTAGATCTAGTGAAAAGATATACAAAAAGACCCATAACGAAACAGAAAAAGTACAAAATAGTGATACAGATGTGGAAACTTTAGTCAGTGGCTTGGAATTTACTATTCCTAAAGCACAAACAATAATTGCGTTGAAGCCTCGGAAGAAAGAATATGCCTCAATGTTACTAAAAAATATCTGGAGTGTGCCCCACTCAACTTTCCAATTACAATTCATTACAAAAACATGGCACTTAATACCCATTCTTATTAAAAATTAAAAAAGGAAACACTAAAACCTATAATATATTAATTATGTTATGTTGAATGAAAATGGGAGACGGGACCGAGATTCGAACTCGGGACCTTGAGCTTAGCGCTGGCGGTGAAGTTCACCGCGCTTTAAGAGATTGCTATAATATATTATAATTATTAAACTAGTCAACACTAAAAAGATCACTCGGTTTCAGTAATTATCTTCATTTAACATAGTACATTCAAGATCATTATATCTAAAAACATAAGTAAAAATTCCACGAATTATCATCCACCTAAAACTCTTTGCAAAAGCAATGTAGGCTAATATAAGGAGCGTGCCTCCAAGATAACTCATTTTGGTGTAACCAATTTTCGCTGTATCTCAAAAACGGTGCGACGTAGAGGAATGAGACTTAGCAATCTGTACGCAGAATTAACTGACCAATCAGGAAACGAGACAATAGAAAACCAATAGAAAAGTGGCAAAGAGAAATAACACCAAGAAACAAGTGATAATGAAAACCCAGGTAGTAACCGGATGGTAAAGAAACCTGGTTCAAAAGAAGAAATAATACGACAAAAAATGATACATCAATTTGTTCGTGAGTTATCGGGGAAACCAAATTCTTAACATACATACATTCAGATATACACCGGCCCATCGGCAACCGAGGAAGTCTCAGGGAAGTAGCAGGAGAGCAAGGTGGAACGCCAAAACATTCGATAAGGATACCTTCGATTTTATTATGGTTGAGGGGGTAGAACTAACTGGATCAGCGGAGAACATGACACAACAACTCATGTCGTTCATCTTCATTGCCTGTGACGTGTCGATGCCGAAATCGAAGAGGAACTCTCAGAGATCTCCAGTTTACTAGTGGAACGATACGAGTGCAGAACTCCGGAAGATATGCCATTCGTCCCGAAGACTGTTTCAACGAGCAAAGGGTAAACCTATTTACTATATTCTCCAGCTAGAGTATGTGTACGGTCCGGAGAGAGCTGAAATAGGCGATTAAATCAAGCAAGAGGCAACAGTAAAAAGAGTTATGCCAAACTGTAGACAGTGACCTTTGGGGAAGGTCATATAAGATCGTCGTGGCAAAACTGAAGAAATCCCCAAGCTTAGTACCAACCGGACCAAAACTGCTGGAGAAAACTGTTAAAACACTGTTCCCGCAGCAGCAGGAGACCAACCTACTTGTCGATGAAACAGTCTTTGAAAAGTCAATACCTACTATTACACTCGATGAGCTGAAGCTTGTTTACAGCAAAATGGAGGACAGAAATGTCCCAGGGTTGGATGGAATCCCCAATGCTGTCTTCAAGTAGCAACTAAGAAGAACTCTCAACATTTTCTGCGGGTATACAATGCATGTCTGCAAGACAAAAAAGAAACTGGAAGCGACAACAACTGGTGCTCCTTTCAAAGGGACAGGGATTATTTGACGATCCATTGTCATATTGTCCATATGCTTGCTAGATACAGCTGGCAAAGTGTTGGAAAGGATTATCTTTAAGCGACTGCTGAAATTTACGGAGGGGACAAACGGTTTGGTGAACCATCAGTATGGCTTTAGAAAATCTCGTTCAACAGTGGACGCCATCACGGGAGTAGTCAGCATGGCTCAGAATGCTATCCGAGGCAAGAGGTGGAATAGGGGTAGTTACTGTTCCATCGTTAACCTGGACGCTAAGAATGCTTTCAACTCGGCAAGATGGAGCTGTATAATGGAAGTACTGAAAGTCATGGGGATCCCATCGTACATTAGATGAATCTCTGGGAATGACATCTGAGACCGACTTCTCATGTGTGACACAGAGGAAGCGCCAAGAGCATACTACGTAACTGGTGGTGTACCACAGGGATCAGTGCTGGGCGGTATCCCGTGGAACATAATGTATGATGCCATTCTCAGGCTGACTCTGCCTCGAGGTACGAAAATAATTGGCTTCGCGGATGACTTTGCAGTGATCATCGTAGCCAAGCTCCTGAGGAAGTGACGTGTATAGCGGATGAGCCCGTGGCGATTATTCACGGATATCTTTCCACTCCATGCCTTACACTCGCTTACTATAAGACGGAAGTGGTACTCTTCAGTAGTCCACGGTTACCGACTCCATCACTCTGACAGTTGGAGATTCAGATTCGTTCTCAGCCTTCAGTAAGATACCTTGGTGTACTCATTGACTCACGACTGAACTTCAAGGAACACCTGAAGAGTGTGAGTAGGAAGGCCACAAATTTTGTGACAGCCCTGCCACGCATAATGCTAAACATAGGTGGTGCGAGACCAAATCGGACGACGCTCCTAGCGTCTGTGAGCTCGTCAATCTTGTTGTGTGCTGGACCGATACAATACGTATTGGCATCTACAAACGAGATGTGGTCTCGACCTACCGCAGAAGTGCATTGAGGGTAGCAGCTGCTTTCCGTACGGTATCTTGTGAAGCAGTTTGTGTGATATCGAATATGCATCCCATCGAACTGCTGGCGGATGAGCGGAAGAGGATCTACAAGTGACGACGTCAGGTCTCCGACGCGTTGCAGAACGTCTCTGTAGCTGAAGAAGGAGATACCACTATGGTCAAGTGGCAGACTCGGTGGGATAGTGTGGATAAGGGACTGTGGACACACAAACGTATCCCAAACATAAGAGAATGAACCAGCAGACGTCACGATGAAGTAGACCACTATGTCACCCAAATTCCAACAGGCCATGGTTGTTTCCGGTCGTATCTTCTTTCTTCTTGGCGTCGTATCTACGCCGGTTTAAACTGGATGACGATGCGATGTGTCCTGTGTGCTGCGAAATTGTAGAGGATGCAGAGCACGTATTCTTCGTATGCCCTCGCTTCCAAAGCGAGAGAGACGAAATGTATCGACTTGTGGGCGCAAGACCTGAGCCCGAAGCAGTAGTTACTCTGATGATAGCGAAGAGAGAAGCGTAGGAGGGAGTGACCAGTTACTCAGCCTACCTTATACAATTCCTACGTCTTTTGGAGAAGAAAAGAAAAGCAATTTACGAACAGATGAGGCCAGGTGTAAGTGCACTCCTCCCACGATGTAATTCTTGATGGCGGTCCCGTGGGAGGTATGACGGTGTAAAGGGAGATGGTTTTATTGGGTAGAAATCCCACACGCCTTATGATACGGACTACAAGGTGTCTTTGGAATATTTCCAACTACCCTCGTAAAAAAACACACACACATACGTACAGACACACACATTAGACATCACCGCCAAAATTTTAAAATACTCTCTCCTGGAGTCAATTAGCATAGATCCGAAGAGATTCAATTTTTTTTCGACCGATTAAACTACTTTCCTTACACACTCTGTAATTGGAAAGTTATAACCCTTTTTTGCGTAATTAATTTTTGCTGTATCTAAAAAACGGAGCGACGTACAGAAATGCGACTTAGCAATCTGTATGCAAAATTAAATGACCAATCAAAATGCTTCTAAGCATATTTTCATAATTTTGAATTTTAAGAAACCGCAAGTGGAGTGCAGCGTGTAAATGAAGTCGATAAGAGCTGTCCAGAATTAGGCTTCTATTCCCAATGCATTCAAAGTCAAATCTCAAGTTTGGTTTTGATGCATCGATATGTTCTCTAGTTATCGGGGAAACAAAACTCTCAACATACATTGTCACCAAAATTTTAAAATAGACTCTCCTGGAGCCAATCCGCAAAGATTTGAAGAGATCTCAAAACAAATTTCCAACTGATTACAATACTTTCCTTACACAATGTGATTGAAAAGTATGGTATGTCTATGGTGTTACAACTTCTATTGACAGTTTATACATCTTAGGTTTACACAAAAGTTCACAAAAATACAGCCATACACATAAAATACATATGCAACAACCACTATCCAAATTAGGTATATAAAACAATTTTCCTGCATTGTTTGATATTGAAATTTTACATGAATCCCTTGTTTAAAAAATTATTATACATTAAAAACAGTTCATACAAATGTACACTAAATATTTCATCATAAATAGAGGGAATATAAATCCCCATATTTTTGTAAAATAATGTATTTTGTAAAGTAATGTTTAACTTATTAGTGACAAATACATTCCCAAAAAATGTGTGCTTTTATGAAAACACACTAGAAAAATTATTACTCAGTAAAATTAATCAGCTGAATAGCTTATTATTAATTTAAAAAATAAGGATGATATTCTACATCAGATGCGAAACACAAAATGGTAATATTCCATAAAATGGTAATGTTGTGCACACTTTTATGCAGTAATGTAGTGGTAATAAATAATTATCAAAAAATTATCAAAATTATTTATTATCAAAAAAACAGTTGCGAACTGCATATGACCACATGGGAGATAATAAACTAAGTCACTCTCCAGAAGGAAGCAAGGGACCATCTCATCAATACTGATCATGGGCCCAAGGGCAGTGGCGGGTTTAATATTTATAAAAGAAATTATTTAATAAATATGTACTGTTATCCATTTATTATTCCAAGAAGAATTGTAGATATTTTGTACAGAAAAAAATTTAGGTTAATAAAATTAATGACATTCCTGCCCATGGAAAATCCACCATTACCTTAAGGAAAACCTGGGCCAGGATGGGGCTACAGAGATAATGTACACAACCGTACCAAGGTAGCATCCAGTTAGAAATAAACTATTATAAATAAAAAGGATTAAAGATAATGTGCATGAAAAAGGGAATTTTATCAGTATCAAGAATATTATAACAATGGCATGATGAAGTATAAGGGGGATTAACCTTCTAAGAGCAGTCACCTTTTAAGGTTCTTAAATAAGCAGTATTATATAATTATTGATTACATAATTAATAAATACATAATTTCTCATAATTCATAAGTGACAAGCTATTAAAACGAAACATACATATCAGAATAAAAATTACAAGTAATATCTTTTGTCTATAATATTATCTGTTGTTAGTTTTCTTGATGATATTAGCTATAAGCCTTCTCTACAGATTATCTGCATCTGATTTGAAGTTCCAAGTGTTTTCCTGAGCTGTATACTTCATTTCTTTAATAGCTCTTTTTCTGTTACTTTCCTCATTGCCTAAAATCTCAGTCTCATACATGTTACAATTATGCCAATTTTCTTTCTTTCTTAAGGTATTGGGAAGTTTGACATATGCATTTTGAACACAATCCTGACAAGGCACTGGATAAATATAGGGTGTCCCAAATTGAACGCAAGATTTTAAATTTGCCGCCATTTATGTAGTGAAGTGTTGACAACCAAAAAAAAAAAAAAAAACAAATCGACAGCTGACAGTTTAGGGTTAGTAAAAATGGAGCGTTACACGATAGAAGAATTACAATATAAAAATTACAATCAAAATACTAAAAACTGTGTTTTCTATTAAATTCAAATCTTGCGTTAATTTTGGGACATTCTTTATTATTATTTATTATTTCCTTGTTTAGTTAAAAAAAAACTGGATTACCCTGTTTATGGTAGTTTTTGAAGGCTATTGCTTATTTCCGTTGTTAAGTGGTTTCCTACGGCTTAAGACTGTCCTTTGACATGCTTCTATGAAAAAATAGTTCTTTTTATAGCTCTGTTTGATATCTTATGTCTTATGTTTGGTATAAAATATATTATTAATTAACTTAGAAGGATAATTTGTTTATCTTTAGATTTTTTAAAAACTTCCTCTACATTTTTCATGTGAAATTTTTTACTATTTAGTATCAAGGCTTTGAAAGTGTATGCTAAAACTATATTAATGTTTTATCTCAATGGATTGTATGATTTATAGTTCAAATATCTATCTGACTTATATGTAGAGACTAGAAGAAAAAGCATTTATTTTTTACCAAATTAGCATCTATTTTCTTATAATATCAGCATCTATTATTTTGAAATTAGCATCTATTTTTTATAATATTAGCAACTATTATTCCAAAATTAGCACTTATTTTTTTTGCTTCTAAATATGATAAATTTTATTATATTTAATAGTGTATGTTTCAGTAGAATACACAAATATGCTTTAAATCGATAAGTTCATTTGAACATATACAATCATTTAATAAAAGTGAATCTGACTCTTTAATGACTTGAATAGGAATTCTCAAACTTTTATTTATTTATTTATTTATTTCTAATTAATTAATTTAGTGTCCATTTACATAAATGAGTACATGACTTGTGTTAGATTAGAACATGAGTAGATACATGAACAGAAATACAAATAATGATTAGACATGAAGAAAAGTACAAATAATAATACACGAGTAGATTATAACAAAAATATATGAAATTTTGATCTATAATTCCTTTTTTATAATAAAAAAATCAAGTGTATTCATTGATGATGGTGTCCTGTATATGAGATACTATGTTAATCTATGTCAAATCCATTATATTTATATTCAGACTATTAACAGTGTTGCACATAGTTAGCCAAATTAACAGTGTTGCACACAGGGTTATTTATTATATAATTTGTAGTGGTTGAACAGAAGTATTCTTGTATCTGGAGTTTTTCATTGGAACTTTAAAATTCAATTGATTTAATAAATCTGGGCTATCAATAAGGTTATGATTTAAATTATAAATAAACATTTGTCATATCCAATTGAATTGGTGAAAGTTTCAAGTGAGTTGATATGACACGATAGTCAAGATCAATAAAAGGATCCAGTAAGTTTTGTCTTGAGAAGATTATTCTAAAAAGTTTATGCTGTATAGTTTCAATTCTTTTCATTTTCATGAAGGCATGTGGTGTCCAAACAACAAAATTGGTAAAACTGGTTTTACATAC
Source organism: Laupala kohalensis (assembly GCA_002313205.1). Classification (NCBI taxonomy): domain Eukaryota; kingdom Metazoa; phylum Arthropoda; class Insecta; order Orthoptera; family Trigonidiidae; genus Laupala; species Laupala kohalensis. Next base: position 199,186 of record NNCF01126362.1, on the reverse strand, counting down.
AAAGTTTTAAATATTAAATGAGATTTAAAGCCCTTACATGTTCTCTTAAGAAATCCTAATGTGTGCATAACTTTATTTATACATTTATTTATTTGTCCGGAAAACTAATTTTAGAACCAAATGTTATAGCCAAATCTCTGATAATAAACTTTAATAAACTTTAGTGTCAAAAAAGCAGTAGCAAACTACCTAGAGGAAATTTGGAGAAAAACCCATGCCAGGATGGAGTTACAGATATAATGAACACAACCATGCCAAGGTTGCGTACAATTAGAAATGAACTATTAAAAACATATGGAACAAAATTAACATGCATGAAAAAAATTAAATAAAAGGATTTAATCAGTATCTAGAGTACTATAACAATGGCATGATAAAGTATAAGAGATATTAACATCACTTACATCATCCGAAGTCATGTGGAAAACAATATTTATTAGGAAATTGAAACTCTCATTAACTTCTTTTATTAAAATCTTTAAATTCTTTCACATTATAGAAACAATAGGACATTAAAAAGCTTTTAACCATGGATTTAAAGAGATTCAATTTACTTCTATCTTTTAGATTTTTGGGAAGGGATATAACGTTTTCCAGGATGACACTATTAATATTATAATTATTTATAGATGAATGTCTAGCTCTTGAAAAGCTTGTGTGTTTATATTTGCTTGTATTCAGCTGTAAATCGTTTGAACAACACCAACCATATACTGCATCCAAAAATTCTTGAAGTTCAGTGATATCTGTTTTTGATTTAATCCTATTGAAAATTTTCATATCATCAGCAAATAATAAATCTTCCACATTTACAAGATTATAAGTTATGTCATCATTAAACATATTGCTTCCAGTTGCTGAGGCAGTCTTTCCTCAGAATGACCAAACTACTAATCCATTCCAGAAAAGAAAGCTAAGAGAATTAAGTTTAATTAGTAGAATTGAATGATTAACAGTGCTTAATGCCTTACTGAGATCTGTACATATACTATCAATGTAGTGACCTTTGTCTAATGATTCTAGAATGTACTGAGTATAGCAAACAAGTTTTGTTTCTACATTTCTTTTATTAATAAATCCAAATTGTTTGGGAGATAAGAATAGCATTATAATAAATTTTAATTTATCTGTAATAATAGCTTCAAAAAGTTTAAGAAACCAGCTCATTATCGATATCTGTCTATCATTAGAAATTTCATTTATGCTACCTTGTTTGTGAATCGGTGTTATAAATGCTTCTTTCCAAAGATTTATGTAAATGATGTCTGTACAGATTTATCAAAAAGTATTTTAAGAATCGACATGATAATGAATTTGCATTTTTTCATATTCTTAAAATACTTAAGAATATATATTGATATATTCTACCGTAATATCTATTGTACTAATATAAGGTGTTCGATCGTCGTAAATCTTTTCTTTATCATAATCAAAAGAAGAAGACTTACAAAAGTTTTTAAAATATGTAGCAAATGCATTAAGTATATGTTTATGAGCCTAGATGCATAATATTTGGAAGACCATTAGTTGATCTACTGGAGTTAACATATCTCCAAAAATATTTGATACTATAACATGCAGAATTTTCTACATTAGATTTTTAAATTTCAAAATCTTGTCTTGATAAAAATTTACATCTACTTCTCAGAGCTGCAAAAGGTTCCTAAGATTTATTAGTTATTACTCTTGGACTGTTTATGAACCAGTATTTTTTGAATTATCGATGATTTAAGCTCATTACTGCAACATTCGGAGAACATTGACATGCACATTTTTCTCTCAGTACATATTTCTCAATGTAATTATATAAAGTATTATAAAATGAATAGATTCCTTCATCAAAAGAAATATTTTCTAAATTTGCATTTACAAGAAAAGTACACAATTCTGTTGTGATTTTTGAATAATGAACCAAGCTGTATATGTATAAAAGTTAATACTATTGTACCAATTTCCATATTATATCTAATACTTTACGCTGGATGATAAATGTCACAAGAAAAAGCAGTTTTATCACATTTTACGCAGTTTTAATTTTCCACATTTGAGAATACAAGATCTAATATCAAATTATAATCATTTGGTATCACAAATTTAAAAATGTGACAGTATCAGAAAACATTTCAGATAATAACTTCTCTCGAGGTGTAGGTTTTGTTGAATATTGTATAACTAGATTAATCGCCACGATTCCAATATACATTCGAAAAATTAAAATCACCAAATAACATCTAATTTACATTTCGACATTGCACATCAAGATTTTCTAAGGTTTCACAAAACAATGCCATAACATTTTCCTGTGCCAGAGAAGAAAGATGTATATGCCTAGAATTTTTACCTTTAACTCGCACAGAAACACGTTCAACGTTCTAACCACACCACAATAAACCGGATGCGGTGTAGGTTTTTGCGGAAGCGGAATTCAAGATTGGGAAGGAGCAATAGAGATGAGACGACTGCCGGTCCCCACATAAACACCAATATTCCTATGGTAGTTTACCGCTGCCACTAGTCCAGTTTCCAGACAATTAAACAAACACGTAATAACAATAATTAATAATTTAATACAAATTAAATTGATTTATAAATATTTACAAAATTGGAAAAATTCTCAAATTTATAAATACAAGCACAAAATTGTTGTTACAAGGATAATGCTATCTGAAAGCATTATTTACATTCATGTAAAGTCAGTTGCTTTATATCACGTCGGAAAACCCTCCAAGGTTATCCGAAAATCCAAAATTGCTAGTTAGCTTTCTTGAATAAAGTATTGCTAAACGTTACATCACTCGCAACTAGTAGCAAGTGTTTCTCTAGATGACCGCAGGAATCTCTTACATTCGTCTCACGACCAATACTAGTCAGGTCACACGTTCCGTAACCTGCGGACTTAACCTCCTCGTATAAGCCATCGAAAATTCTGTCTGGTCAATATATACTGACGCAGAACGTCACGTGATGAGTAGATGACTAGACGTCATCTCTTCCACAGCGTGTCCCCCCTTTCGACCAGGGGTTGGTTAGCCTCCAACAGCTGTTCTTGGAACGCAATGACGTCACAGGAGTGGCGCACTGCCCTAGACCCAAAGGCAGGTACCCTGCCCACCCGTACACGCCTTTCCCTAAGCCTTTCATTGTCTTTGCAATCGGCGAAAAAATTTCATTCATAAAAATCTCATTCATAACAGACGTTCCTTCTGTATTTCGCCAACATTCTTCAATGGGGTGGGCAGACCCTACCCTAGGTTCCTAGTTATTGTCAAGTTAGTTTACAAGAAGTGAAAGCTTGAGTTCACAAAAAACAAGAGTCAGTCTCACGCAATGACGCGTCTACAAACTTGTAATGACGATTCTAATAAGTAGCTTTAAAAATACCCACTCTTTGTACGCCCATTCATCTCTCCGCGAGATATAACTTCTCGGCGAGATGGGTGGTTAGCAGAGCTTTTACGTCTTCATTTTCTCAGTCGTTCTTATTTTCTTTTCATTACGAATGTAATATATTCTTGGATGATCTTCCTCATAAAGCATAGCATTTGCTCTACTATGTTTGATGGAGAGATGTCCACTGTCATTCATCATTTGGTTTACTTCTCTGAGTATTCCATGCTGTGCACACAAATACGGTATGATCGGCGTTTCCATCTTCGTCATCACAAAATTCGCATTTAGGGTCGTCTGCTCTTTTAAATCGATACAGATACGTCATAAAACCCCAGTGTCCCGAAAGTACATGGGAGAGGTAGAAATTTACCTGTCCGTGACTTCTATTTGTACCACGGTTCAATAACTGGAATCAGTTGCTGTGTCCGCCTTCCTTTGGTACCTCGATCGACTCTTTCGTGCCATTTTGAGAGGAGAAACATTCGTGCCCGTTTCTTGATGTCATCTTTCGTCAAGCTCGGAGGTTTTTCACGGGCAGCAACAGTGAGCAACAATGAGAAGGAGATCACATCGTCATATACAGCTTTCTTTTCCCTTGCCACCAGATTATGGGGGTGGGTTAGCACCAATACAGCGCTGTTCTGAACGCGGATACTACCTAAATGCTAATCTTCTTTGGATTTGTACATACTTCATTCTATTTGATTGTATCAGTAGTTTGTCGGCCCACACTGGGGTCGCCACGTCGCAACATTTAAGAGTGGGATGCGCACGAGATCATCCTGCGCTTGCACTCTCTTGGTTGGGTATAATTCTGGTGAATTTAGATGCAGTTTCTGCTGCCTTGCCGGCCATCTTGCTAATGTGGGGTCCCAAAACCAAGTCCATGGTCTATCTCCACACTCAAATATGTTATTTGTCTCTTCCACAAGATGTGTGTTCCGTCGACGGCAATTTCCGGCTAGTACGGCCTCAATCTTCTCAACTGCAATCATCAGGCGTTTGTTGTCAAGTCATCTCTTCATCCTATACAGGTCTTCGTTCACTTTCATTTCCAGGGAGTCCACTGATTCGCTATTGCAGATGATCAAGGTATCATCAGCATATCCTACTAGCCTACTGTCTTAACGAAGGTCAATCCTTAGTAAATCGTCATAAATGACGTTCCATAAGAATGGACCGATCCGAGATCCTTGCGGAACACCACATGTCATTTTCTCTTCAATCTTGAAGGCCTCGTCATGCATGATCTCCTTATCATTGAGGGAATCTTCCACAATTCTCAATAAATACTCCGGTACCTGTTTCTTCACAAGAGCTTCTATTATATCTCTTCGTTGCATAGGGTTAAAGGCATACCCGATGTCGATTGCCACTAGAGTTCAGAATCATTTCCTCTTTCCGTCTCAGTTTTTGCCGTTTCTGCGATTACACCACTTCTATGACGGCATCCGTCGTCGACCGTCCTTTACAGAAGTCTTATTGACTAGGAGACAGATTCCCTTCCTTTGCAAGGTGTTCCTCAAGTCGTTGAAGGATGAGACCTTCAAAGAATTTGCCCATTGTGTCGAGGAGATACAGTGGTCTATTATGAAGACGGCATATCTACCGTCCTCATAACGGCTTGTGACCTTTGTGAGTGAGCACCAATTTCTGTCTCTTCGAGTTTTCATACATAATCCCATGTATTAAGCAGAGGTTGAATACCTTTAGTAAACACTCAGGATATACTGTGGTTACTATCTTCAATACTTCATTGGGTATTCCATCCATGCCCGGAGATTTCCCAGTTTTCATTTTCTTCGATGCCTCTCTCAGTTCATCTAAGGTAAACTCATCTTCTTCAGAATGAGTAGCCTTTAAGGTGATCGCGTAACCAGCGTTCTCGGGCGGGTAGAACTCATAGATTACGTTTTTTTCATTCGGGATTAACCAGCCCGGGGATGGTTTTTGTGACTTGTAGTTTCTTCGTCATAATTTTAAACGCATTGCCCCATGGGTCGTTTTCAACTTCTTCAAGCAGTTGTTTCCAACATCGGTTCTCACTTGTCTTGATTTCTCGTTGCAGCCGTTTACGAGAAGCTTTGCAAATGTCTCTAAACCGTTCGTCCATTTTGGCTCTTGTAGCTTGTCTTCTGTTTTTAATGCATTCTTTCCAGATATCGACTATCTCCTGAGTCCACCATTATACGTTACGTACTGAGTTCTTGCCAGTTCTCTTCGGCATTGCTGCGTTGCAGGTATCGGTTATTGTGTTCATGGTATCTTTTACTGCGTCTTCGAAGGATTTTCCTTTTGTCGTCCAATTTAGATTATGCATCTCTCTTGATACTTCGAGTGATGTCTTCGCCTCCTCCGCGTCAAGATTTTTGGTGTTCCAGATACTTTTCCTTCTTGCAGTTTAAATTTCTCAAGAGGATCGTTAAGAGAGTAATAGATGCTGTATATTAGTAGCATATACACTTCAACCCAAACGAACCCGAAATTCGTCGACTTAAATGCGCTTACAGGAATCGTTCTATCATTGTTAACAATGCCGGCTCTTTTGGACGAGTTTTGATACCATATCATTTGAGCAGTCCGTCTTATTGGACTGTTCACTAGTCAGTAGCACGTCCATTCCTCTCTCGTTAGCACCTGCATTAGCAGGTCTTGTACTTGCCCGCTTTTCGCGAGATTTATTTGGAGAAACTTAACCATTTTTCATTCTTGTTAACTCTTCTTGTTAAGTTCTGCTGTAAAGGAGGAACATTTATTGCTTGCTAGAACATGGCCACATCTTAGTTTTTTATCTTTACAGATAACACATTCGATGTTCCCGTGGCAGTCTTTGGCGAGATGTCCTGTTTTTTCACACTTGTTACAAATATTTCGGCGGTCCGGACCTCTACAACTTGAGATATGCCTGAAATCTAGGCATTTGTAACACTTTGTTACCTGAGTCCTCTCCCTTATTCGGCAGTTAACCCAACCAATTTTAATTATTCCCGCTTCAAGGAGCTTCCGGGCCGTCTCTGAAGGCAACATGATTGTTGCTTGTTGCATTCCACTACATCCTTTCGTGAGGAGGGAAGACTTTGCGAGGGAATCTTCAACACTTTCAGTTGTTTTGATTGCTTCCATTACTTCGTCAACCGTTATGGTTTCGTCAATATCCCTTATTTCTACAAAGGTTTTTGACCTCAGAGTGTTAACTTTCGCCTTGTCTCCGATTGCCTTACTTAACGCTACGGTAAGTGAAGTTATGCTATGAGAAGTGAGGATGGCATTCTGCTTACAAACGAGGAAGATCAAATGAGACGTGGGAGAAACATGCAGAAATTTTGGACCAGGGGTATATGACACAAATCCCAGTTGCAGCTGAATTACAAAATCTTGAATTGCAGACACCCATGAGTACCAGCACTGACCCCCCGAAATTAGGTGAGATCAAAGTGGTCCTAAAGCTGACCAAAAGTGGAAAATCTCCGGGGAAAGATAATCTATGTCCAGAAATTTCAATTGCTAACGTGGAAACAGTTGCACACATATTGCACCACCTTTTCAAAGAGATTTGGAGGTAAGAGAAGATCCCATTAGATCGGAAAACTGGTTTAACAGTACAAATTCCGAAAAAAGGTGATAAAACCAAATGTAAGTGCAGGAGGGGCATATAACTTCTGTTAATTCCAAGCAAAGTATTCAGCAGAGTCATTTTGAACCGAATAGAGTCTTCACTAAAACCGACTAAAAAAAGAACAAGCAGGATTTAGAAGGAAAAGAAAGTGTGTAGATTGGATAAATACACTTCGTGCATAGTGCAAAATGCTGAGTGGAATACTTCTCTGTATTTAACGTTCATGGATTTCGAGCAGTCATTCGAACTTTGGACGATGGGAAAATATGGAATGTGCTTAATAAATGTTGCGTACCTTAAATTAAAAAAAAAATGGACATGTATACAAACTACACGTAACAAATAGTTCATAATGGAAAGCTGTATCGTCCTGTAAAATGTTACAAGACGTGTCAGACAGGGCTGCATACTGTCACCGTTGTTGTTCCTTGTCATGGATGATGTGATGAGACAGGTAACAAAAAAGGGAAATAGTGACATTCAATGGAACCTAATCCAAAGGATGGAAGACCTCGACTATGGGGATGATATCTGCCTTCTTTCTCATCGGCACATAGACATGCAAGGGAAGATCTCAGAATTACAAGAAAAAGCCAAAACAACAGGACTAAAGATTAACGTAAACAAAACAAAGGAAATGCGCTTAAGTAGTAAAGCAAAGAAACCCATAAAAATAGAAGATCGTAATATCGAACAAGTTGATTCGTTCGCTTATTTAGGAAATGTTGTAACAAACTGGAGGTGCTTCAGAAGATGTAATTGAAAGAATAAATAAAGCCAATACAGCCTTCTCAAAGCCAATGCATTATTTTCCGAAACATTTGGTATAACAAATGAATTTCACGAGACATCAAAATAAGAATTTTTAGATCAAATGTCAAGGCAGTCCTCTTGTACGGAGCAGAGATATGACTAGTAAATAATAACATCAATACCCGTATTCAAACATTTATAAACAGTTTTTATTTAGAATTTTCAACGTACGGTGGCCAGAGTAAATAGGGAACTAAGACCTTTGGATACTAGCTGGGGAGATACCCAATGCCCAGCAAACATGTTAGAGGAAATGGTGATGTATTGAACATAGATTAAGAAATCCAGCAGATGCCATAGAAAGATATGCGCGCGAGTGGAACCCTCAGAGTCACAGGTGCAGAGGCCCACGAGGCACATGAAGGAAGACAATTTATGAAGAGATTGGGAAAGTTAGAAAACCATGGAATGAAGTGAAAGCTGTTGCAGGAGTCCAATGGATAACCTTAACTGATGTCCTATGTTCCAACAAAGAACCATAGGTTTAAAGAAGAAGACAATATCCATATTGATTGTCGTCTAATAATCCGTCATTTTCTGCCCAATCCATTATTCGTCGTATTATTTTCATTTTTCACATACAAGTTAGTTAAGTTATTGGTATATACACGTTTGGGTCATCTGTTCTTCTTTTTCATTGTGGAGCACTCTCAGCTTTGCGATCTTTCACTGTCTTGAAACTGTTCCTATTTTAAAGCAATCATTAATTAATCTTATTAGCCTGTCCCTAATTACCAGGTAACTCATCTTGATTAATTCATTAATAAGTCCATCGTGACTTGTGTTTTCCCCTCTGTTTAATAATTTTTGCTGTCTTATCCACCTCATCAGGTACCTTAATGTAATCTCTTTCACATTCATCGTCATCCAAGTCACACAAGTCAATCTCTTGCCAACACATTCTTTAGCAATTTTCCTGTCTGGTGTTCCTACTCACATAATGTACTCCATATTTGTCTTGTTTTCTTTCCCAGGTTTTTAGATATGGAACTCCCCATATATTAGTGGGCACACTCTTTGATACGTACTCGTCTCATCTCTCTCGTTTACATTATTTAATATTACTTTTATATTCTCTACGTGCCACATTTCTTCTCTGATAGTTGATACCCCTCGTCTCTTCACTTTTTGGCTTAGTCTTCTTCCTCAGTCTCCTCAACTCCTTTCTCCACAAAATATTTTCAGGTCTCCCCCACGTCTCTCCTTGTCACATTTGGTGCACATTGTGCTACGTCTCTCAATTTGGTCCATCAGTACCTCAAGTTCCCCATCACTGTCCCTCCCATCTTTTTCGACTCAATATATCTTGATATTTTTCCACATCTATTCCTAGCAGATTTTTTCCACTGTCGTATGTATTTTATCTGTTCTCATTCCTATTTCGAAGAGTATTTCCTTGTAATCAGAAATTATCCCTTCGTCTAGTCTCCAGGTTGTATGGGTACCCTTCAGTAAAAGTTGCTGCCAAAGTAAAGTCAATCATAGATGTATCTCTACTTCAAATGTCGTTTCACCTGACACGTTTTTTTGTAGACCATATTTGAATATTTGGTTTTCGCCCATATGTCGCCCTTTTCTATCAACTTGACTTTCTTTTCGATATTTTCTAGTGCGTGTCACAAACGTAGCTTCATCATCCTACTGTAGTCGCTATTACTGCTGATTGTACATACTTTCGAGTTTGTTGCTCCATTTAATTTTCAAGCACAACCTTCGACTTTTGGGTTTCATTCCTTTAGATGTCCATAAATATAATATGCTTTCTTGTGATTTCCTTTTGTTTAAGTATTTCTGAATCGTTTCTCCATTTTTCTTTCGTCCTGATGTAATAGTTTAGCTATCACAAATTTTGTTGCGAGGATTCGGAGAAGAGCTAAATCCTCTCGAAGGAGTGCTGAGGTAGCGTGATGTTGCTTTGCCGCCAAATGACAAAAAAGTCTTGAAGAGTAAATATGTTTATTAAAATAAACAAAGTTGTCCTGACGGACAGAGTGACATCCTCTACAGAGATTCAGAAAGAAGTGCCCGCAATTACTTGAGCGGCTGCGTATATAGAAAAGGACTAAGGACGTCTTGAACACTAAGGTCAGCCAGCTGCGCCTTTGAAAGCAAAATTCTAACTTAGTAATCAACAATAACATTCAGTTATTAATTTATACATGTAGTTAATAAGACAGGTTTTCGTCTCGTTACAGAGAACATCGTCGACAGCTGCTCCTCTTATCTTAACCTTTTGACCCTGTTTTTAGGAAACGTCACTCTGTATTTTATTGCACGGATGTGGAAGTCTAAACAGTGGCATGAATATTTCCTTCAATCCACAGAAATTACATCATCGTTACATAAGAAATTTCTCACAATTGAATACAGAATATAACTTAAATCTAACAATTACACAAATCCTTATTACTCTGATTTGCCTGTCGTACCTGTGAAATCCTCTCTTTGTTTGTTCTGTTTCCTTATCTCCAGACTTTTCCAGCAATGTTACTAAATATATTCATTTATCTTGTTTCCAATTGATGACATTAAAAGTTTTTAATGCTGTTTATCCCGTGTAAATCGTTTTAAGTATTTCCGAGGAATGTACAATTGTCCAAGATTGCACGTTTCTGTACACGTGTGTTTCGTGCAATATCCTTCTCTTCAACTTATGAATATCTTTCTAATTCAGCAAGTACATGTACCACTTATGGTATTCCATCACATTCTTATGCAACCTGCCCCTGCAAACCTTCACTATGCCTAGTAACCGATGGTGTTGTGTAGTTGGACTACCGCTCAATAGATACCTCTTATACTTTTATCCAAGACCTTCCCTTATATCCCTGAGAGGTCTTAAAAGAACGATACCACGCCCTACCCCAAACCTCAAAGCGACACGATTCCCACCCCATTCACATGGTCAACGTGATATGAAACCCTCCCTTCCACTCTGGACAATGCGTTACTCCTCCCTTCGGACAAATCAATGTGGTGACGCCCCCTTGGTTCACATGTGCAATTTGCAGTCTTTTTCCACCACCTTCTGGCATAATAATCTCCTACAACTATTCTTATGAAATCGGACTAGTGTAAATCGTTCAGTGCTGGACATCCTTAGCTCAAAATCTTTAGAATTTGTTTATATTTTTTATATTTGTATTCAACGGAACCTGCAGATTCGTTCTTTTCCCTCTCTACCCTTTCCTTAGTCTATTTTTTTCGTCAATTTACATTTTTCATACATCAGTAGTCAAATCTGTCGAAAATGAGTGAGCCAGTAGTCACAAATAGATATTTAGAACTCAAAACTAGAGTAGCAACATTATAAACTCTCAATAATTGGCTCAAAAATAGAAAATCACAATATTAGAGAAACATCTAACACATTTGTAATTCACGATAATAAGCTTACCACATTTTTGTTTGGTGAATTAAATTCTTAATGAATTTTTCAATTTTCTCATCAACTAAAGTTTTCGACGTATTTTCATAGACGTCCTGGGATATATATTTTCTCCATCCAATCTTATTTGATAAGAAAGAGTTTTAGTAGTCGACACTAACTGAGCCAAAGATCTGGAGAAATCGATATGTTGTTAAGGGGGACGTACCATGTCAAGTAATCCAATGAATTTTACCTTAATGTTTCCAATTGCTTTCATTTAAGTATACATAAAGTACCAGATCAGACGATGGCAAGTCTTTCTTTTCTTCTTTAACTCTACGTTTGATAAGACATGTTACATGAGAAATTTGTTTCAAAATTTAATTTTCAATTTTAAAACTTTTTGCAAAAAATTATTACGAGTAAAAATTTTGAAACAAAAATGCTGATGCTTCTTCATTTACACAAACATACTGCACACTTTCAACTTCCAATTCCAACGGGACCACACTGGAAAAAAAAATTATTTAATGCTCATTAATGCAAGGTAAGCAAACTTCACAGGATAATAAACATTTGGCCATGTTTTTCGTTTTAAAGGATATTTTGAACTATAACTTTATTTTTCAATGATAAAGTATGCCCCATTGTTTGTTTAAATCCAACCAATTTTTTGTAAACAACATTATAAAACAATTTTTTGTAATTAATTATTTTATATGTATATAAATGAATTAAACTATGGACTTTAAAAATCTGATTTTACAAGGGTGAAATACAACTTTTTGAATTTTCCTTTCTATTATTAACCCATACAAATAATGTAGTTGTCATCTTGGTAATGATAACATATTTTAATTTAAATACTGTGAAACGAAGTTATGGGTTTTCAGTTTTCATTTTTTTGTGCGTATAAAGAGTAAGAAATGACTTCATGTCTTTGTTGTTCGTGATAACGGCATGATAATAGCACGAAGTAATTCTGATGTCAACTTAATTTTTGCATAAATAGTTTCTAAATTAATGATCTAGGACTTTATACCCGATATATTTTATATTTCTATTTTACATGGGTGAAAAAATGTGGTTATTTGGTGCGTTTCCCTGGCTGACACATTAATATCAATGCAGACATAATAATAATAAACCAGTGAGATGTGTATAGAAAAATCCATAGTAAACATCAATCGGGAAAACATTCAAATACCAAAACAACCCAAGTGGATGATAAGACTGGCAACTAAAATAGAAACCATTAGCCGAGATCTAGGTAGGATGGATCAATACTTAAGAGGTAACAGGGGAAAAAGATTAATGAAAAACATAGAGAAATGCAAAATGAGGTATAAACATCACACTAATTTTGATTCACTAAATCGAACTATGGAAGAGCATATGAACACCGCCAAACAAAGATTGAATGTATATGCAAAAAGGTTAAACCAGCTTGGCAAGGAAGAAGGAAAACACAGTTTAATAAAAACGAATAAGGATTTAAAAAATTACTGACTAAATGCACAATAGAAAGAGCACCCCCAAACACAGAAAATGTTGAACAATTCCGGTCAGATATATGATCAACAAGGACCACTCATACGTCATGGCTACATGTAGTAGAAAAAGAGACAGAAATACTGACAGAGATGGAAAACCCAATTTTATCAGCGGATGAACTTGGAGAAATAATCTCTAAGACCCACACTGGAAATGTTCCGGACCAGATAGAATCCCAAACTAATGGATAAAAAAGTTCACGACACTACACCCAATATTACTTAAAATAATCAATTCCATAATACAACACCCAGAAATATTACCAGAAGAATTATGTACAGGAAACACCTACCTCAAACCCAAAGACAATGATAGAGAGAATCCTGCCAAATACAGACCAATCACATGTCTCAACAATTACTACCAACTCATCACGGTCAGCATTAGCAAGAAGATGCAACAACACTGCGCAAATAACAGAAAGGAAGCCGACCCAACTCAACTTTTAATAGATGAAGTCCTTTTAAGTGATGAACCAACAGAAACAACGAAATATACTACGGGATACATAGACTACAGAATGGCGTACGATATGATATCCCACAGTTGGCTCCTTTACACATTACTCCTATACAAAATCCACCCAGTGGTAACAAAGGTTTTTGAAAACACTATGACAAAATGGAGCACCAGACTCATCCTTTCCAACAACAAAAGTAGAAGCGGAGAAAACAACCAAACCATCAGCAAGACCTCTAATACAACTAAAAACAAAATACGCATCAACAGAGGAATATTTCAAGGGGATTCAATCAGTGGATTACTTTT
>NNCF01126362.1:169848-180925 GCA_002313205.1 Laupala kohalensis | reverse complement strand
GTTTAAGAAGGAAAATATGGCGCTTGTAGTGGAAAAGGATTTCCTAAAACCGTGTTGATCATCAGAGAGAATGTTATTTTTTGATAAAAAATCTAGAAGACGCTTATAGAATAATTTTTCTAGGATTTTTGAGAAAGTGGGTAGTAGAGATATTGGTCGGTAATTGCCAATATTAAGTTCGTTTANTTGCCATTTTTTCAATCAGCGTTTGCTAAGAAAACAAAATTCAACTGCAAAATAATAACAATAAAATTGACATTTTGGGAGGCTATTGAATTTGTATTTTAGAGAAACATGAACAAAGAACTTTACGAAATTTAGACCTTAAAATGGTTATACAGGGTAAATGTTTCCCATATTTTCACTATAATCATTATTTTCGTAATATAATATACGTTAAATAACAAGTTATTAATTTAAATTAAATTTATTAAAAATTATAAGTATCTTACAATCATATAACATACATATGTTCTCCATGTTAGGGCTCTAATGACCTTGCCGTTGACNCTGAGAAGTAAGAATTAAACAAACTTGCGATGTCCTGAGGATTTGATACGATTTTGCCATCGTTTAGTAAAGAAACATTTTCTTCACGGTTTTCAAAAGTTGACGTGTAATTGTTAACAATATTCCACATGGATTTCATCCGGTTGTTCGATTTTAGTATATGCCCGTCGTTTTCCATTACTTTAGCTANATCGACTATGTGGAATGAAGTGCATAATGATTACTTTTCTTAGCATGGAACACTTTTGTGAAGGATGGCTTTAATTTAAAAAAAGTTCATAATGCAATAAATAAAGGTAATGAAAAAATTAGTATTAAATCGAGAAGAATATTTGTTGTGAATAAACGAGTCACTCACATGATAAGTGTCAATTATTAAAAACATATTCCGCTGTTAATGGAATAAATCATTTCTCCAAGGAAATCCGGGATACATAAACAAATCCCAATGTTCGAACATGTACTCACAAATATAATTTTGTACGTGATCCTTGCAGCATTTTTTTTACAACTCGATACTTTAACTTCAAATAATTCGTTCTGTACGAAAGGATGTATTTATGCAGTGTTTGTTATCAATAAATTATTAATGTTGTGTTTCTTGATGAGTTCGTTTCCATCAACTTGATGGTCTAAGAGACAACTGAGACACATTCTGTTCGTAGATACAAGGTCATCATGTGTTTCTTTACACTGCCTTCACCCCTATCTCCCGGATGAGTGACTCATGTGTGCCACGTGACAACATATTCATTCTCCACTATCAGATGAGAAGGTTCATAACCATCAAGTTGACGGGAGTTGGTTGGAAACGCTGAAAATCCAGCTTCCTGCATGCGTGCTTCCTAAGACGTTAAGGAAATTCTAAGCCATAACCGCTTTTGTAAATCATCTCTGTGGGATAACACTAAAAACATTACAGCAGTAGCAACAGTAGCTAGCACTGTGGGTTTTCACCGCAGCGATTTATGGAGAGATAGCGCAGAAGCGCATCTCCGAGGAGTGAGCTTCCGACGAGCGACGCTGCTGCCACCGGTCGTAAACGCACGATACGATCTGCTCGGCCACCCACCGAAGCACAAGCGGAGGCCACAAAACACAGTGGGTGGGAATCGCTTTTTCACGGACGAAATACTTCATTAGACCTCTACTCGGGAGATATTTGACACTTGACAAATACTACCTATCTGAATCTGTCATTATTTGATATTATCAGGAGCTAACTTGAATTCGCGTGGCAGTGAAAGGAATCGCCATGCCCTAAACCACCTAAAAAGGTTGCGTACTTGCAACATTTGAGGCCCGGGACAGCAGACATTTTGGAGGCCTTCTGATCTAGTCACTCACCAACTTGCTTATATGCTGAGCTATATAGGATTAGTAAAAGATTTTGAAATTAAAATTGTGTTTATATTTAATAAGAAGATTAGCGTTTTAATATCATTTTTGGTGACCATTCGGAGGATGAGGCACGGGGAGGTTTGCCCCTCACGTCACCGCCGCAACAATGGGTGGTTATGTAAATTTTGCTTGTGCAAGTGTGTGTGGAGTCGTCTTCTCCACCCGTGGCCGTATTTCTCACGAGCGCTTTCAAGTCAGCTTTCAACAATGTAAATAACTAGCAGAACTACCCAGCGTTCTGAACGTTCTGGTATCAAAATACCTGTCACCAGGTCTAGATTTTTTAAACGCATATTGCCCGGCGTTGCCAGTGGTTCTTACACAATATTGCAAATTCATGTGTTAGTTTCCATATTTTTTCACTTTCGTGACATTAAATTTTTACTTTTCATAATTTCAAAAAATAAATAACACGAAGGAAACCTACAAAAGTTTTCACACTCTCAGTTTTCAGAATTGCATGTTTATACGAACGTAATTAGAAATTATTTTAAATATAGACAGAAGGAAAATACACTTTACATGAAAAGCTTAATAAACGAAGTGCATAATGAAGTGACTTTAAAATCTTATGTTTTTGTTTCACTTTTAGGTTATGTACTTAAAGTTCTTCAGAACCTTTATATATTTTGCTTCTACGATTCGGTCTCTAAGATTATGTGTTCAGCGGATTGTCCGCCTAATGTGACGCAATTGAACTCTGGCGAGCATATAAGTTAGCTTCTTAGTCAACAGTCATGCGAGTGAAGACTCACATCTACTAATTAGCAGCGAACTTCAATTATTTTTTTGCTCTTGTAATGAATTGATATTAACCATACTTTGCAAGTTGGTGGCAATAATACTTAAAAAGTGTCCTTTGGAATTTAAAATAATTTCATTAATCAATTTTTCTAATTTTCATACCACAGACATTCCAAATAACTCACTTTTATTGGTATAAATTTATTGCTACATAAGTCGCTAAAGAGAGATGAAGGATGCGAGTGAGTTCAATCAAACGAACAGGTATTTCTTGGTGTGCTCTTCTGCTGCAGCGAAATACTTTATCCGCTGCTTCCAGAATCTTCCACTGCTACAGAATACTTCCACACTCGAAACTGTATAGAAGTACACCATTCTTTTCATTTCGTATAACTTGGCTAGCCTGCTTATAGCATAAGCAACGCTCGTTAAAGCGCTCTGTACATTTTTCAGTTTAATTATCTTAATTATTTTATTATCTCGAGTTTTTGTATTTCCTTAAGTGTATTTAAGTATTTTCTATAGTATAGTGTTGTTAGTATTTTGTTTCCATGCTAAGATATAAATACTTCACTGGAGTTGAACTAGTCAAACTCTACAAAATCTCATTTTCTTGTGATATTTTTAGCGTTATTCTATGGTGTGATAAAGTGTAGGACAACATCATCATTTATATTTTTCTTGAAAGTATTACCAATTTGTTTTAATTATTTCTTTCAAATTTCTATAGGTGTGAACTCTCATTGTCGTATTGCTCGTTGAAATAGTTGCTTAAATTCGTCTCCCTAACTTCAGTAAGATAAAATTTTTCAATAGTTTTAGTTTAAATTCTAATTTCATTGTTATAATTAATTATCTCTCTAGAAACACACGATTTATGAGTAGTTGTCGACTTTCTTATTTCGCATCTGCTTTTGTTCCACGTTTTTAACCAAGTCACAACAATGGACACGATCGCATTCCCGTAACACATTCAAAATTGACCTCTAGAAAACGTACGAACACTTAATGCAATATATCGATACTCGTATCAGTGCTCTGGAGGCGGTCAATAAAAACACTAGCGGCGGTTGGACAGCAGGGATTTTCGCCGACCTTCCAACTGCTATCTCCCGGTTTCATCGAAAACACATGCACCATCCCCTCTGTTGTCACAAAATTCAGGGTGTTAGAGGACATGTCCCATTTCTCCCTCTAGCCACCCCTCCCACTTCTTTCACCCCATCCTTTCACCGCACCCAAACCCGTTAATCCTTCTCCCCGCAAACCCCGCACTGGTCAGCACAGGTGTCCAAAAACATGTAAAATTGTGCTGCCCAACACTGAAAGACAACACCTCCACGAAAAAATCTAGCGTTTGAATTTTAGCTGATTCCCATGGCCGCGAAATGTCCTCCATTATTCGTGGAATTGTTCCCAACCATTTCTCTTTATCCGGTTTNAACTTTTTATCTTATCTAGGAATTTTTGCTGAATTTTTTGAATCCGCCTCTGCCTTAGGGCCCTTGATCGGAATTGATGGGATGGTCCCTTGCTTGCTTCCGGAGAGTAAATTAGTTTTTTTTCCTCCACGTGGTCATACGCAGTTTGTACTGTTTTTTGACAATAAATAAATTTAATTTAAAATATGACACATCTACAAACATATACTCCTTGGATTCACACCAATGGCAAAATTAAAACCACGCGCCATAAACAAGCAGTCCCGGACCAACAGCGGCATTGCTAGCAGGATGTGGTGGGTCGGTGTGTGGCAACACAGTCTCTAAAAAATACCACATATATCCTAGGACGGCAATGTGACAAAGCGAGTATGTGCCGATATAAGCACTAGACAACAACAGCGTCTACATCCCAGGTCAGGGGCGGATGTGAAAGACAAACCCACTCAAACCCACTAGAGTCTGTTCTGAAGTCCAGCGGTTGGTGGTCAGCGTCTGTTCACCTAGATGGTGCGGCTGCCAGATGAACTTCTTGATCTCAACAATCAAGTCGTAACACATGTGATCTCGTACAAGAGATCACCACAAAACTAATTTCAACTGGAAGAAACATGATGGAAGAACAGGAAAGAATTCCACTACCCCAGGCATCAGTCTGTAGATTGATTTGTCCTGGTCATCGGATTCTGGGGGATCAGGAACATCAAGTCGGAGCTTCTCAAAATCTCTACGACCAAAACAGAAAAACTACATAGGAACACTCAACACCCAACACAAACACTCTCTGCAAAGTAGATAAACTCAAACAACTCACGAATACTGTAGAAAAATTCCATATAAAAATCCTTGCAAACTAAGAAACATGATTCACTGACGAAAACTATATTGACCCTGAAAACTTCAGAATCTACAAGGGAAACCTGCAGTTCATGCGGAACAAGAGACCCAAACAATTTGGAAAAGCTTTTGCCGTGCACAAATCTTTCATATATTCAGTAATAAACTTCAACTCAACATCAGGAAGAATTTCCACAATTTCAGTGAAATCTGGAAACAAGGCATATACACTGATAAACGCACATAGTCCCACAAACACTACAACCGAAAAAATACATAGTATGTGGACGACTTCTGGGAACTACTGGAGGTAACTACTAATAACATCCCTGAACACCATGTGAAAATTTTATTAGGAGACTTCAATGGAAACTTGGCAAAGAGAAAAAATTCAGGAAAACAACAGGAATTCACACGGCTCACAGGAGAACGAACGAAAACGGCGAGAGGCTAATAACCTTCTGCGAAAATATTTGTCTTAAAATCATGTCCACACAGTTTCAAAAACCTGCACATAAAACATGGAAATTCCCGAATACCAATTTAGATGAGTTTCAGATAGATCACGTAGCTGTATTGAATAAGAATACCAAAGAAATGCGCAACGTAAAAGCAAGGAAAGGTTTTTTTGAGTCAGATCACCATCTTCTGTAAATAAAGATCACCTAACAGAAAGAAAACACAAATGAATAAAACGTCCAAAATTGATTCAGAATACCTGAAACTCAACAAGAAAGAAATTCTTCAGGAAATTAGCCAATCAAACACCATGAATTGGACGGACCTTGCAGGTGTACTGAAAAACAAAATGAGATTAGGACAACCTCCAAGAAAGAGGAAACATAGGTGGTGGAACATCGCCTGTGACCAGGCAATAGAAGAGAGAATCCAAGCATGGAATAATTTCAGTAGCAACAGAACTCCAGAGAAATGGAAGGAGTTTTTGAAGATACAGAAAAGATCATCCAAGGTGGTACGAAGAGAAAAACGAAGCTATGATATAAACCAGCTTGAAGAAATCGAGCAAGACTTTATCAAGAAGAACACAAGAAACTTTTACAAAGTCTTTAGAGAAAACCTAACGGGATATCAGTTAATGGAATATAATGGAAAACTTAACGTCTGTCCAATGGATTACTGGAAACAAACACAAAAAATAACTGTCAAATTTTAGCTAAGTATTTTCACTCACTCCTTAGATGCGAGTCCCGAGTAGAAAAACTCGATTTTGAAAAACCTCCATTGAACACAAATTCAAACCCGCCATCTTTGAAGGAAATAAAACAAATAATCAAATCTCTGAAAAGTAATAAGACGGAATCATAGCAGAAATTTGGAAACTAAACGACGACAATCTCACACAAGCAATTCAAAAATTGTTGCAAACATTTGGGAAACTGAACAAATACCTGCAGAGTGAAAATGTTCTTTAATCCACCCTCTTCACAAAAAGAGAGATAAAACAGATCCGAATAACTACAGAGGAATCTCACTTCTCTCTGAAGCATACAAAATTCTTTCAAAAGCGCTGTTAAGTCGGCTCGAAGAACAAACTGACCCACTAATAGGAAAGAATCAGGCAGGATTTCGCAAATTTCGCGTTCTTGTATAGAACAGATCTGGAACTTAAAGACAATTTTACAAATAAGAAGGTGCAGAAATACTGTTGTAACTTTTGTCGAACGGAACTAAAACGGAATTAAAAGCACTACAAAAAATGCAAAACCGAGCTATGAGAGCAATTCTGCATTGTGATAAGTACACGAAAATAGATTATATGCTCTACACACTACAATTTTTGACAGTACGACAGCGACTGCATTTAAATGTATGCATATATGTTTATAAGATAGGAAATGATTTTATGCCCAGAAATTTGAAAAATATGTTACAAATTGAAGGACAAGGTGACGTAATTCAGACTAGACAATATGGCAATATTGTAGTTCCTTTTCGAAGAACAAAATATGCAGATATAAAGAATGCCGACGATTACGAGCGGCGCGGTGTTTGTTTTATTTCAACATTCCCCGTCGACGCTGCGGCATCCGTCAGCGAAATGATGAAGGACGCTGACATATCAGTCTTGGAACGTAAATTGCAAGATGTAATTCTTTAGTTGTAATCTTATTACTTTATTACTGTATTAGGGTACATGTTTTATAATTTATTACTGTGTTAGTGTACAATTCTTATATTGATTGTATTTTATATGTATATAAAATATCCGAGAACGCTAAATAAATACTCAATCAGAAACAATGCCACTTTCTTATGGAGTTCCTCAAGGTTCAATTTTAGGCCCTATTGTACGTAAATGATGTCATCCACCACGACCGATTGCAAAATGGTTCTCTTTGTTGATGACACAAATCTACTATGTAAACATGTCAATGCCCAAATAGCTCTATCTAACCTCTCGTCTTGGTTTCATTCAAATCGTCTCATTGTTAATACTGATAAAACAGTATCCATGTCATTTCGTAATAGTGTAGCAAAATCTCTTCCTCCTACATCCCTTTCGCTAAACGGAACCCAAGTAAAACCAAATTTTTAATGTGCTATTGTTTCTATAATGTGAAAGATTTTACAGATTTTAATAAAAGAAGTTAATGGGAGTTTCAATTTCCTAATAAATACTGTTTTCTACCCGACTTCAGATAATGTAAGTGATGTTAATATCTATTGTACTTTATCACGTCATTGTTATAGTACACTAGATACTAATTAAATTCCTTTTTCATGCACGTTGATTTTGCTTTTGGTTTCAATAGTTTATTTCTAACTGTACGCAACCTTGGCACGGTTGTGTACATTATCTCTGTAGTCCCATCCTGACCTGGGGTTTCCTCCGCTGTTCCTCCAGGTAGTGGCGGATTTTCCTAGGGCGGGAATGTCAATAATATTATTGTTGTATTAATCTCGAATATTTTCTGCACTAATATCTACAATTTATTTTGAATAATTATTGGATGACAGTACATATTTATTAAATAAATTCTTTTGTAATTATTAAATCCGCCACTGCCCATGTGCCCTTGATCGGAATTGATGGGATGGTCTCGTGCTTGTTTCCGGAGAGTATCAATTTTATTGCCACCCACGTTTGTCACACACAGTTTGCAACTGCTTTTTTGGCAATAAAGTTTATTATTAACGAAATTACCATAAACGGAAACAGTTAACATTATCGAAAGGCTACCTAGCGACTTCGTAAGTCACCTATATTCTACTATGATGACGCGTGTGTTAAGGTCGCGAGACCCTATGACGAGGCTTGTAAATGCAAAAACCTTACTACGTGTGTTGGTGAATGTCATTTTATCCTTTGGTAATTCATCCAATTATAATTTGATGTTTTTACTACGTCATCAATCTGATGTATATTAGGTTAGTGAATACTAGTGCAAATGACTATCACTATGCGCTTCAACCTCGTGTCACAGCCGCCAGACATGAAAGACAAAAAATGCAAGAAAAACTTATTCATAGATCTGTTTTTTGACTATTTTACGCAATTACTGTATATCTTTAAGGTGCTTTTCGACACATCACTAATTACAGCGTCATAGAAAGAAACAAAAAAGTCTTAAATGAACAAAAAATGGAGAAAGAGACCGGTAAAGTAAAGCACTGTATTATTAAGTATACGTAATCAATTCCTCCACTTACATCTCGTAGATAATTTGTTGTCCACAATAAAGATACTGGAATATTTTAGTGCTGCAAGTAAATCAATGATCTTCCATTGTATTTCTACTGTGTAGCAATGTTTTACGCACAATTCTTTGTGCAACACTTAAAATGTTATTAAACGTAACGCTTTTTGTCACTCTACACTTTTGTATTCGCCTTTATGTCCGTTCATAAAGAAAATTTCGAAAATTGTAACACATCATATAAATTCTTATGCAAAGTTTTAAATCTACTCGTTCTTATTCGTAGTTACACGCGCGTTCTTCGTGTTCGTCCTACTCTTATTCTCAAAAAGATATCCGTAAAGAGCTCAAACATCATCGATCTGAATAAAAACATCAAACACACCATGTAACTAAAATTACACAATAATTAAAACTTTGCTTAAGGACAACTTGAGACAAGGATATTTGAAATAACTTAATATCTTAAAAGTAATAGCAAAGTTAGGACTTTTCCGTTGAAAGACGATGTTATCCCACTGTGGTGGTAGTAACGTCAGCGGCGAAGATGACGTTAAAAGTAGAGTTTGCATAACTTAAGTCGTCATGAAAAATGACAGAAAGCAAATATTTTTACCGAATCAGCATAGATTAAAATATAACTTCAATCTTCAATGTTTTTCATTTCATGACTTAAAAACAATCATATAAATTTAAAGTTTATATTCAAAAATTACTGAAACTTTGTTTTTTTAGGGCTGCATATTTTAAAATATATTGTAGATTAAATATTAGAGATCATATACAGATTTGTGACACAAACAAAAAATAATTTCCTTACAAATTAACTAGATGTCGGAAGACATTACTATAATAATAAAAATGCATATTAATTACAAGCTCGAAAATACACATTACAAGTATTAAACGCTCTCTCAACGAACCTAAATTGTTCGTCCCACTTGCACTCGACGGGTCTAGCTTGTCTCTCTCAAAGACACAGTTAATCTACTTCGCGAGTATAAGGGTTCTATTACAATACGCAAACTAGGGACAGGCAAACTAAATGTCTATTACTAGTCGAAAGAATGTCGTCAAGGAATGAACAACTTATATATTATTTACAAGGAATAGACGCAGAGCCTGGGGAAGACGTATGTTCTTACACCTTATCTCCTCTTACACTTTCTCGCCAATAAGGATGTTTTTTGTGTGTGGGGCTTTATGGCTCGTCGACATCGAGGTCATTAGAGCCATGTAGGGAAAATGCAGTGACGCACTAGGGAGAGTCAACATGAGGCATGTGGGACTCGCCAAATGACTCAACCATACCCACTAAAAACCCTCCTATATTACAACATATCAAAACATATCTCAAAACATATATCATTACATCAAAACATTACAACGAGGAAAATGAAAGATACCCGAGCCCTCCCAACATTTTTCATGACGACTTAAGTTATGCAAACTCTACTTTTAACGTCATCTTCGCCGCTGACGTTACTACCACCACAGTGGGATAACATCGTCTTTCAACGGAAAAGTCCTAACTTTGCTATTACTTTTAAGATATTAAGTTATTTCAAATGTCATTGTCTCAAGTTGTCCTTAAGCAAAGAAGAAGAGGTGACCAAGGAAGGTCAGGAAAGAGAAAAGAAGGAACCTCCACAAGTGGCTCGAGGCTCCGTGTTTGCCAAACACGTACTTACTAGATGTAAGTCCCCTGGGGGATCCAATAAGGATGGAAAGAGATTAATAATGTATATTGTTTGATATTTTTTTGGCCATAAAACACATCTTATTGGCCAACGTTTTAATAAAAATAACTATTGAGCAATATTATATAAAAGGAATATATTTTAACTACTACATTTCGTGGTATAGTGCAAAAAAGTATGGGAAAAAAAGGCAGAAAAGTGAAAATTGAAAAATTTTCAGTCCTAAAATGGGTATTTTAAATAAAGTAACACATTCTTACGTATGCTCACAATAAAGTACATAAAAACGTACAAATTAAAAAAAAAGACCCACGATGATTTTGCATAAAATAACGGCAATTTGATTTTTTTTCAAAAAAATGCCGATTGTGGCCGTCAAAATCCAAATATCTTCATGAAATTTTACCCATGTGTTTATAGCATCAACATACACGTTTTCACCAAACTCCATTGCTTTTTCCGTTATTTATTGCATTTTTAGTGATAAAAAAGCAACAACGAAATTTCACACATTTTGGATTCTTGTAAAAGTATTTATACCTGATCAGTTTGATAGTTTATTCATTTGCGTATTTTTTTATTTTCTACTACTATTACAACTGGAGATATTCACAAAATAGTGTAGCGATGCACTAAAAATGCATAAAAAATGTACATTTAAGCAATTTTCTGGTGTCCGATTTTGCAAAAAAAAAAAAAAAAAAAAAGAGATTGACTTCATCTTAACATATGTAATGAAAAAACAACAAAAATTGTACTTACCGGTTACATCATAACGGTTTTT
>NNCF01126362.1:146007-162425 GCA_002313205.1 Laupala kohalensis | reverse complement strand
ATATTTTATTGTTATTACACGTGTGTTTGATTGCTTGGGGAAACCAAGCTGGTGGCAGCGAACTCTACCATAAAGGTTGTGGTTTATGGTTGAATCCCGCTTCTACCCAAAAAATACCCACATCGCATCTGGGCTTGTGGTGTGTCGTAACACCTAGCATCACGTTTTCACTGCTTCCTATTTTACTATTTCTGCGGTTTTATTTTAAAAAACTATTTGTGTTCACAAGTTCCATTTACGCCTTCCGTCCCCCAGTAACGACATACTGGCATGACTTATTCTCCTCACACTAGTTGAGAAACTATATTCCCCCATGTCCTATGTTGTTTGTTGCATTGCACTGCAGCACGATACTCTCTTCTCAGTTCTAAATACTCTCGTCTCGTCTTTATCCTTCGTTATAATTTTCTTTTGACAGAAATAGCACGATTACATACAAAAATCATATTTAATTCGTGCGAGAGATATAGCAAAAATTCGTGAATCAACATTTTCATTTGTTGTACAAAATTTAAAGAATAAAATAGCGAAATTTTTCCCCGGTCCCCCCTTTTCGGTTAATAACTTATGACTGGGACTTGCACAAAATTCAAGTTTGCTTGTACAAAATTCCTGTATAATACTTTTTTTCGATTTGCGTTGGGGGTGGGGGGCGTGGCTGGAGAGAGGGACATGAGCCTATGCCACTTGGCCACTAGCCGCGAGATTCTTCCCCGAAGTTAACTCGTTGCATGCATTGCATACAGAATTTGTCAATCATAAGGTCGTACGTCTTATTAATTGATTTTTAGAAATTATGTTCTTTAGTCGAGTTATTTTTATCTACAAACAACAAATGATATCCAAAGTTCATTTCGAATTCTGAAATAACACTATGAAATCACGTACGTAGTGTCCCAATATTACCACCGCGTATGCAGAATTCCAGTAATACTCTCCCCTTTCAGATTGAATGCAGTTTAAAACATTTTATATTGTTTCTATTCTCATACAGGACGTATCCCTGATATCTACCAGAAGCTTTCACAACCTCAGTGGTTTAACTGCACGAGATTCAAGATAAAAAGACGTCACCGCATGCAATTGTAAAATGTTCATATCTCAGTAATTATCTCTCAGAAATGAGAAATTTATATTTCAGTAACTTGCTCCGATGTTATGGAATTGTCGAGATAAACAGCACTGAGTAAACATGCAAAAACTGTCGTACGTAACAAAATCAAGTGACGACTATTTTCATTTTGCGCTTTCCATCTACGCATACGAAGCTAACCCTATATCCCGCGCGAATTACCAGTTATATATATGCACATGAACTCAGCCATGTGCATATATGAGTCAAAATAATTCCTAAGAGAAAAATGATATGTATATTACTCTTTTTCATTTGCTATACGCAATGTTTTTATTAATTCTTAAAGGTCATTTGTAATTATTAATATACATTCTCACAGTATAACATTTTACCAATAAAATTTTATATAGTTTCTAAATTATTAGTACTCGTTTCATTTTCTAGAAACATTCCTTCTTTCACATTTTTCTAGACTCTTCCTTTTCATTTAGGGAACGATACTACATATTTTTGCGTTTGGAATTGCACGTACTTGTACAAAAAAATGTGTGAATATTGCTCAACACTATACATTTTGGTTTACATTATTGCCATCCGGAAATTAGCTCTATCTCCCCGGTATTTTCATTTTAATTTGAACATTATCAGGTTATATCAGGTTTGGAGGTGGACACTAATTGCTGGAGATCTAAAAACATGTGCGATGCATTATCTGACGCTGAATAGTGGTATAGCGAGGAAAAATACATCCTCTTTTGCTTCGAAAACTAAATTGAATGAGTCCCTCAATCCAACTTTCTAGTTCAGCGTAATGACAAACTGCATAAACCACAGTGAAATCAACTTATTCAACTCGTCTGCACGGAAATGGGCCTTCGGGAACAGAGGATCCTTCTGTATGACCAATTTCTTCTCAAGCACAGTCTTTCAATTCAGCAGACAGCTGCCCATCTGTGCTTGCAAGAATACATTTACTCACTCACTCAGTCAATCCTCCAAGTCGATTAATTCGCTATTCACATAATTATCGACTATTTCATACTATTAATCGAAAAATCGATTGTATGAGACCGAATATTTTATACATATATTAAATGTTAATTTAATAATAGGTCAAAATAGAAGTAAGGTAATTTATTGTGGAGTATTGAAAATAATCCTTCCCTCCCCTGTCATGAAATGCCAAAAATAAATAAATAAGTCTTCATAAATGTTGAAATAACATTCTCATTTTATAGAAATTATAGATTTTCAACAGTGAATTTTATTCAGGTACAATAAAATGAGATGTCACCTTTACTAATACTTTGTAACTACAACTTGCTCAGTTCTATTTATTGTTCTAAATCACTAATACGAGTAAAATCGCAAGTGATCTCCGGGGAAAAAATCGTAAACTAAGTGATTCTAGAGTATCTGATTCCGTTAGCGTTTACCAATAATTTCATATTTATTAAATTTTGTTCATAATATGTTTATAAATATTTCAAAACTGTTAAATTTTTAAACACATTCATTTTTACTTAATTCGCGGCAATATTAGATTACATATTTCAAGTCGTTCCAGAACATCTAATTCAACAATTATTTCTTATGATTTTTTTTCCATATGCTGCTGTGAATTGGTGCACCCCGGAACCCTGTGTCAAATGGAACAAAAATGGTGTTCCGCTTGACAGAGTGGTTGCATCAATGTGGGGATTTGGTTGTCCCATTTGTCTATCGAGGTTCGCTCTCCACGCACTGAGAACAACCGTACTAGCTCTGACAACTTTCTCAGTGGAGAGACTGCACTAGACATTGATGAGGTTAGGAGGGTCTTTAGATACATCCATAATGGATGCCATACGTTTATTGCAATTATTGTTTTCGTCTGAAAGTTCCTCAGATAAAGACTAAGAATTGATTAGTCCTTTCCAAAAGAGAAAGAATTATTAAGAAGATGGATTTCGATTCGTTAATTCGATTATATAATAACGCACAGGTAAAACTTCATTATATACACATGAATAAGAAAATGCTATTTGCTGATATATTAGTAATTGTTTATATTCAACTATTGTATTCACTTCAGATGAATTTTGAGACTATAATAGCGAAACCCGAATCGTGCATCCTACTTACAGCAAAGATGTTCCATTTACTTGCTATTCTCCCGGTGGAGAGGGGAACTCGCTTGGAACAATGACGTATTCGTCTGGTACTATTGGACACTCAGAGCACTAAATGGAAAACCCTATTAGTGAAGCATGTTGATTTAAAATTAATACGACGAGTAGTACAAATTTAAACATATTATTATTTACTAATTTTATTTAAATTATGTTTCATAATTTAAATTAATTTTAAATAAACCATTTTGATACATAATTTCGGAATAATTTTCATACTGATCCACCTTTTCCACTTTCCAAAGAGGGACCTCCAGCCCCCTGGACACCCTCCCTATGGGCACAATGGTAATAATAACAGTAAATTATCCAATGTGAATATACCAAAACTTATACAACTTCGATGGGTCGATATACACTACGTTACAATTCACTTCATACTTCGGCGTACATTATATTACGGCGGGGGAGAGGGTCAAGTAACATTGTTTTCTTAAATGCTCGAAATAAGAGAAAATTGCCATGAACAAGTAATATATGATACAAACAGTTCATTATGTAAAAAAAGAGAAACTAAGAAAAATAGAAGATATTGTAAAATGAGATTTTTTCAAAGTGCTTCCCCGTAGCCCTCTTATCAAGGAGTGACCAATTGTGCTTGGGATTCTCCTTGATAAATTTAGTGCATGATATATATGTCATCGTATGTGCGTCACATTTCGTTGATATGAATCGTATCAAGTGCGATTCGTTTATGAAACGAACGAGTCTTTCTGAATCATTCTAATGTTGCCTCACGTCATCGTTGTACAAAGTCTGCCATCCAGCGTGTGATGACATTCAACACGTCGAGGGTGACACGTGCTTCGCGCCTGACAGTCGCCCTCAAAAGCACGTTGGACTTCCCCTAGGACGTGTCCGGGCGACCGCGGCACTTCGAGCGGTCGTTTGAGATGACTCACTTCGGTGAAATCCGAACCAAAGGCATATTTTATCCAAGCCTTCCCGTGATAATGATCTCACACAAGAAATGTAGTAAATATTTTTTTTGAGACAACTGTTTCCGAGAACACTTAGTTGGGCAGAAGGCTCACACGCCTACATTGTATTCCGAATTGTGTAGGATACGCATACAGGACACACATTTTAAAAGTTTCTTGTTGTATGATACATACCAAGTTAACTCTCCTTGTATCTCAAACTTGTTTTTGAAATTATTTTATATATTACTACAATTTTATATATTACTAGCGGAACTACTCGGAGTAGTAATATAACTCCCGGAATGAAATAAAAATGATCGAAAATGATAACAGTGACGAGTTCAGAGTTTTCGGTGTCGCTGAAATGGTTTCACCCCTTATGAGAAATAATAAAGCTGGAGATATACTACAGAATTCACGCAAGCAAAGCTGCGGGTACTCAGCTAATAATTACATGTTCATTAGATTGCCCACCTCATGTAACACAATAGAACTCTGGTGGACACATTATAAGCTTCATAGGCAAACAGTCATACAAGTGAAGAATCACATTTAATGATTAGCAACTAATTTTAATTGATTTTCTACTTTTGTAATTCATCAATATTAACCATACTTTTCATTTTAGTTGCAATAAATCTTGAGAAGGTTCCTTTGAAATTTCAAGTAATTTCATCGATTACTTTTTCCGATTTCCATGCCACAGACATTCCAAATAATTCACATTTATTAGTTAAGATCATCGACTATTTAAACAAATCGATTTCAGGTTTACTGTGCTAAAATAAAGTTGTTAAGCATAAAGCGAGCAACAGTAAACGACGATAGTTTGGTAGTACAACCCCTATAATTTCACTCATCTTTTGATCCACTGTTCACTGAATTGTATCTGCTATCCTTCCCGCATCTATCCATAGCTNATTTAAACAAATCGATTTCAGGTTTACTGTGCTAAAATAAAGTTGTTAAGCATAAAGCGAGCAACAGTAAACGACGATAGTTTGGTAGCACAACCCCTATAATTTCACTCATCTTTTGATCCACTGAATTGTATCTGCTATCCTTCCCGCATCTATCCATAGCTTTCCGCGTCTGATCTGAACTCGCAGAGGCAAAACACGTATAGCAAATTTCGTATAAAAAATGTTTCTTCATAAAAATTATTACTAAAATATATAACTAATTTATTGACAAAGTACTGTCTACGACCATGTAAAGAGGAATAAGCTATTTTTACTTAGATCGCCTATTCGACCGAGTGAAGAGAAGTATTACCATCGTACTACAATAATAACCAAGTATTTGATCTTATTTGTATTTTTATCAATTGTTATCATTATTATTTTAAAAAGAACTATGGTGTGATATATCGACACACCGAGTTTAAAATTTGATATTAATGTTTTCATTCGATCTACGAGTGCTCCGAAATGCTTCGGGTCTTCAAAATTCAAAACGTGCTTCTTATTGAACGAATAGTATTGGGAGGTTTATGTCAACAGAATTATTTTCAACATTAATCATAAAAACCGAAGAGCACCATGATGATAAAGCGGTACCGAGGGTTACTCCTCCACACTCCACAATTCCAAACATCTCCCACCGAATTAATCGAGGGGAAAATGGTCCGGCGTCGGTCCCCGGCTCCCAATCGAGTTATCCATCGCTGCGAAAACACTCGAGCACTGCACGTCGCACAATTGCTCCGCTGCTGTTTCACTGTTTGAGCGACGATTGTTTGGATGGCGTGCTATTTGCCTTTTGTTTAAAAGGCAGTCGCAGCTTGTCAGCAGCGCGTTGCTGCCATTGTTGTGTCAGAATGCGCGCAAATGTTTCGATTCACATAGCGATGTTGACATTTGCCCCCTGTGGATATCCAAACCCAATATATTTGCCGAATAATTGTAGGTATGCTATTGTTGAGATCGTTCTAGCCTTCCGTGAGAAATTAACCTGGAAATGTTAAAAGCGTAGTTTCTTTGATTCCATGCACCAAGTACTTCTTTGCGTGGTTTATTGCAACGAATAATAATACTTACAAGGAATAAACAATATCTAAGTTATATTGTTATTTTTTTCGTTTCGAAGAAAGAGATTAAGGTAAAATAGGGCATCCGAATAAATAAGGAAATACTTGCTCTCTATCAAAGCATTAGTAAAACCATAACAGTAAACTACTTACATAATACAGAAAATAGTACATACGTTTTTCGATATTTTTATTAACATAAAAGCAATGAGTGAAATACAATATTTTTATATAATTTATGTTAATATTATTAATTTTATTAAAGAAGAAATCGTTCTGTAAAGTTATGGTGACGTAGAATGTGAAAAATCCTGTCATCGAGTTTATCTCATGTATTATCTTCATGAATAGATGTAGAACCACAACTTTATTCTTAGAGATAATTATTTCTTATGACTTCACTTTATTATAACAAGAAAGAGGGTTAATAAGTACCCCTGCAACAAAGAGAACGTAAACAAAAGTGATTCATCCTAACTCCACAGTGATAAAGACAAGACCTCAACGTTTTTGGACATTCACTATATTTGGTAACCCGCAACTAGCTAATTTATACCCAATGTTCTTCTTTTTACATTAATACTCAGAACTCATTTCTCACAGGAGGAAAACTAATATAACAGTAATGATCACAGTATTCGTAGGATTTTTACACACATCAAAAACTATTATATAATGTTATTTTAACAACTTTCCTTGGATTCTAAAATAATGTTCTTTAAATGTGAAAATGAGTCCATTTTCTGACGACGTCATAATCTTAAAAATATTTTTTGTCAATGGGTCGCTCTTTCTATTATCGGCAAAACATTCGATCATTATAAAAGAATGACCCTAATCATTTCCCAACGTGTCATTGATAGCTCCTGCATTGTAAAATAAAGGTAGAGGACTACAAAAATTATATTACTGCCAATCAGTCGTAGTTACCAAAAACACGTCAATTCCCTGACACGTCTCAAGTACAATGACGGTGATTGGTGAAAACCTCCAGGAATGCAGCGTCTGCTCCTCATTGAATCCATTCGGTATGCGATGTGATGTTGAAATGGCGTGAAATAGGAATCGATAACATCAGTCCTCGCCGGTCATTTGGAACTGAAGCTCTTAACGACTGTCAAGGGCACTTGACAGCGTTCGCTCGACCACTGCTACGAGGTTCACAATGGAGTCCGTCTATGCTACGGATTTATTCAGCATATTGGAGAGTGCTCGAACCAATATGGCAGCACTCCGGTATTGTAGGCTCAGTCTTACTGGATCAACTGCCTGAAGCTTTCTTCCAATATTCGTGCTTATGCACGTTGGTTGCGTCGCAGGGGAGTGGGAGTGACTCGAAGGACGAGGTCACTAGTTCCTGCTGAGGCGACAGCATTAAAGTGGGATTTATATTCTCACTTTCCCTCCCCCCCCTCTTCTCATTAATAACATTACATGCTGCTTCTGACTAAAAATGCTGACTGGCACGCTACCTCGTGGTGCAACACGTGAAGCAAACATTTCCGACGTATGATTTCACTTACGCTCGTTCGTTCTTTATTAACACTACTTAAGTTGCTCGCTATTTGTGCACTAATTCAATTAATTTGTCGCAGGCAAGGACGGGCGCATTGGGGAACTGGAAGGTAAAGTCTTATTTACGGTTGTGGTAGATTACTATTTTACGGCAAGAGTTCCGGTTATCCACAGTCAAAAGGGTCGAAAGGAGTTTTGTCAATAGATTGGACATTATTCCTTGTATGTAAATGACGATCTAACGAGAAAGTTTTAAACAAATCGATTCCAGTCAAAAGGGTAAATCTGATAATTAGAAGTTCAATAGGTCAAAAAATAAAGAAGGAAAAAAACTGGTAAGTAGGCGTATATTGAGAGGGTATTCAAAGAAATTCTCAGAATTTAGTATTAAAATGTACCATTATACATACACCGTTAAACACCATCCATTCCAACACTATAACATTACTAAATAACATTTTCTTAAGACATCTTGAAACACACACATATCTATATTTTTCTTCTTAAAGAGCGAAATAATATTCAACTCGAAGTCTTGAAACTATACAGGTCATATTATTCAATAAACACAAGGAAATAAATCGAAAGTTTATTCTGACGATGCTTATGTGTACAATGCGTATCACCGTCAAAAAAATCTGGAGTGTACTTCCCTCAACTTTCTAATTATAATTCATACCAAAATGCCAATAGAACTAAAAAACCCCAATTGCAATAAAACTATAGGGAAAAATACTTCCAGAAAAGTTTTGATAATGTAAAATAATTAACAAACCCGTATAATAATTAAAAGATCAATCACTTTAAACATATTTATCCTCAAAACCTTACATAGAACATTCCTAAAGAACATATCTGAAATTCAAGTACAGTATTATCTTCCACATTAAAGTCTTTGCATTTGCCTTATATTTACCCTTTTTTGCGTAATAAGTTTTCGCTGTATCTCGAGAACGGTGCGGCGTTCAGAAAAGCAGGTTAGCAATCTGAACGCAGAATTACCTAACCAATCAAAATGCTTATATGCATATTTTCAAAATTTTGAACTCTAAGAAATCGAATTGGAGCTCGGTGTGTAAATGAAATCGGTATGTGCTCTTCAGAAATAGGCTTCTATTCCCAATGCATTCAAAGTCAAATCTCCAGTTTGATTTCGAGAAATCTAGAATTGTTCGTGAGATATCGGGGGAACACAATTCTTAACATATATACACACATACGACATCATTGCCAAAATGGCGAATGGCCCTCCTGGAGCCAATTCGTAGAGATCCGAAGAGATCCCAAAAACCTTTTTTTCGACCGATTACAATACTTTCCTTAAACAATCTATATAATTGTAAAGAAAAACAAATATTCTCCTCATCCTTTGGATTCGAGCTGAAAACTTTAAATTTTTAGGAACTAAGCCACCAGGTCGCCGTTGTGACTCCTGGCGTTGCATATTCAAGGGAAGCAGCGACGAAGCGAAGGAACGCCATATACGAGGGCGCCATGTTGATTGAAGCGAAGTAGCGACTATTTGCAAACAAACACAAGCAACGGGTTTCCTCTCTTCCTTCAAGCAGCAGAGGTCACAGCTTCCTTCAATAACTTAATATACGTTAACATTTTGAGAACAGGACAATTCATACAATTCTAAGTGTCCTATTTCTAGAAGAGATCTTAAGATATTTTTTGGATGTAGTGCAAGTGGATATTCATTACCTAGAAAATGTTTACCAAAAAATCTGGAGAATTAAAATGAATCAACAATATTAATTATAAAAACTGCTTACTCTTTTAAAGGTTTAACTATAATTTAAGAAACTACTAAAATGTTTTTTTCTTCAATTACTTGTGAGGTGACAACTGGAGTGTCTTCTTATATCCAGACTACGATCATAAATTTCCTATGAACAAAAAGATATTGCTACATCTAGTGCTGTAAAAACCATTGAATGTATTTAAAGAATCATGTTTTCGAAACGGCCAAGAAAAATACATAGAAATGATCTTAAAGCTCCCTTTAAAATCAAAGTGACCTGAAGGTAAATACATAAATAAGGAAACAACTAACGATCTTTTTTTTTGGATGATCACAATTTATTTTAATTGTTCAAGTAAAACACAAATAAAAATATATTGTAATCGTTCAAAACAGGTCGTAAGCGATAATTAATTTATTTATCTTGGTTATGTATTGGACGGACATAGTAGAATAAGTATTTATTATACTTACATAGTAGAGTAAGT
The DNA here is from genome assembly GCA_002313205.1 of Laupala kohalensis. Taxonomy (NCBI): domain Eukaryota; kingdom Metazoa; phylum Arthropoda; class Insecta; order Orthoptera; family Trigonidiidae; genus Laupala; species Laupala kohalensis. The sequence goes on along the minus strand of NNCF01126362.1, from coordinate 152,477 downwards.
ATTATTATCCCGGAAGGTATTTATATTTTCATCAATATTCAAACGTAACGGAAATCCTCATACGTGATGTGATGGGAATTTTTTTAAAAAGAAGTGTTTTTTTATTAATTGACCGTTGATAGCGATTCTTCATGAACCGAACAAGTATTGATAAATTGTATGATGCACTCCAATATGTTTTATTTCATTTTATTAACATTCTTTGTAGGTTTTGTAAAAATGCATACGTTTTGCTCAGTAAATTAATGTCATCAGGAAACAGAAGCATCGATACTCTTCTTTAAAAAGTAGGGCAGGAATGAAGGAAGTTCGGTGTGGTATATTGGTATTTTTGTTAGGAAGCATTATACGTATATAACTTGCTGAACCTGAGAAAATGATTCGCACACATGTATGCACAAGGAAAATTATTAAAGAGTAAAAAAACAAAACAAAAAAAACAAGAAAACTTCTTGGTACAGTTAACTTCAGAATTCCAGTACAATGCTTGACAAATTTCGTTTGCCTCCGTTATATAAGTAAACCTTTCTCGTTTGCGTCAATCGGCGATTGCAGTATCCACGGAAACAAAAAATATAGGGTTAGTGTTTGTTTACATACATTTTCTGTCTTTCAGCTCCCCGTTTAAGAACTGATAGCGATTAGAAATTAATTTATATTTTAAAACAAATTATAAAAGAATTTGTAGTTAAAATATGAGGTTACGCTAAGTCCAAAGTACAACAAATTATCTTCGTAATTATACCTCATTTTTAAATTGGTAAAGTATGATGGGAGAAACATGGGTCTTAACAAAAAGTTTCTTCTACAAATAAAGATACAACGATTAATTAATTCAGTGAACAATAAATGTGTCAACTTGTTTTTACTAAATAATCACAATAGTGACGGNAAAAAAAAAAAAAAAAAGACAAGGTAGTAAATTATACCCGCAGATGTGCAAAAACTACACTTCAAATAGTAACAAAGTATAGCAAAAATGTTTTCCATCTTGTATGAATAACCATCATAAGCACATTTACTTGAAAACTTGAAATATATTTTAACTCTTATTTTCCATATCAAGGGTTCATGTTTTACAAATCAGAGATGTTGAAAATAATCGCAACTTCGAGTTCGTTCAGATTTGAACCTTTTAATAATTCTCTAAGTAAAATTTCATAATATTACGATAAAAATCGTAATGAACACGATAATTTTATAACCGTCAATTTTCTTCTTGGAAACAATTTAAAAATGATGTTGAGCGGAAGAAATAAAGTTGTCACAATGAATCTTTGAAGTAAAATATATTGAGAAATCACGAATACTGCCGAAATAATGACAACGGTAAATGGCGAGTAGTAACAATTCAGAGAATGATTTCTACATCAAGTGAGATACCCAGAAATCTTTAAAGAATCTCATTAAACGTAATAATGAATACTAGTATTTTTCATACATAGGGTTCTTGTGAAATATTTTTTTGTGTTTAATTACAAGTTTGTTGATATTCTATTATTATTATAACACGTAACTAACTTTTTATCTTATCTAGGAGTTTGCTGAAATTTTTCAATCCGCCTCTGCCTTAGGGCCCTTGATCAAAATTGATGGGATACATGATCCCTAGCATGTTTCCGGAGAGTAAATTAGTTTATTGTCCTCCACGTGGTAATATGCAGTTTGTACTGCTTTTTTGACAATAAATTTATTTATTTAGGATAGCAAGAATCGAAAAACGAATTTGGATGAAATATCTTCAATAAAATAAGGATAGAATTTAAAAATAAATTAGATTATACTTTCAGGTGGACTTAGAATATTTAATATTATTTAGAATACTTTTTTCCAATTTGTAAATTGAATTATCTCAGATAGAATAGAACTATTTAGACACACAAAGCTATTATTACTCTTTCTAGCTTTAAATTCTTTCAAGAGGTTACACCACCTGTGGTTGGCAACCCCTCTGGTGAAACTGCGCCCCAACATTCTTTAGAGTCAATATTATTCCGCACCACGCGTACGAGAGCTTCGCAAACACGCCTAACTTGAAAAGTGACGCTGGGGAAAAGGATACGGTTTATTTTCACGAGACTTTCTTTACTTATAGTCGTAGTGACGGAGGTTGTATTTTGGTCGATCGTTCACAGAACTACTGTTTACACAAATTCCATAACTACTTCATATCGACGAAAAACAAACATTGAAATGTCACAGACTAAAAATCACTCTTCAAATGATTGAGCGGATGCAGTCTATTTTCTGATAATGAAATTTATAGAACCGTTTTTGTCAAAAAGGCTCCATACTCAATTTGTATTCTTCTGATTTGATAGTTCATATTCCGTTTAAAATATACTGCTGTGTAACGTAAAAGTGATGAGTGCATCCCACGTCATTTATCACGAAATTTCGTGAAATTTGACTCATAAAAAATACGTTTCGTTAACCACCAATGCTTTACTGGAATTTTGTTTCAAAATTATGATTAGATGTTCAAAAACACAAATTTGGGACATCTAATTTCCTTCAGACAAATTATGAAATTTTTTATATTCGTAGCTTTGTTGAATACAAACAAATGTTATATAATAAACTTCACTGTAGTGGGATAAGGTCAAAATAAAAAAAATAAAAATAAAAAATTCACTTTGAACTTGTCAACGTTTCGATGTATATAATATCATCATCAGGGCTACAATAAAAGTGCATGTAAAAATACACACAAATATTAAAAAAAACATATAGACAAAAAAGAAATTTTTTTTGGAAGATTCGAAAATTACAAACAATCATTACACAAATTACAAAAAATGAGATAATGTTGAAAAACTGTTTAGATGACCAATGAGCACCTTTTCATATTATTGAAACTTTTTTATCTTTACACATGAGGGATAAATATATTGATTGGTGGGAAGAGGCGTATCGGGAATTAATAACAATCTCGTTGCAGAAAAGTATTTCTCATTCAAAACCGCAAAAAATATTATTTCCGTTATCTTCACAGGATATTTAAAAAAATGCTAATTTTCTAGTGGTGACAAGGCAATTATGATTTCTTTTTCTTATTCATCCTCTTAGTTAATCATCATCCATTAAATTAACTAATCGTGAATAAAAAATTCATCGATATCAATGTCAATTTTCATTGATCAATATTTCCCTAGGATATTACTGGCGAAGAACCAATATTCTGGATTTTCCGATTGTAAAGTTCTTGCGCGCTCTCTCTTTCCGAGACAATATTTTCAACGTTTCACATATTTCGTACTTTGTGATATATGAAAACTGATCTGTCTGTTGAGTTCTCCTCTTCTCTAGAATTTATTCATTCGTTCACTTGTGGTATGTGAATAACGTATTAAAGCATACGTCAATATTCAAGAAATTAAAATAAGATTAATTTTAAATAAGTTTGTGAAATAATAAAAAAAAGCATTTTCTTCCTAATTTACAATAATGTGTGGCCGTCGTATTGAAATTGGTTTCCTCCCGAAACAAAATCCTAGATACATCACTGATTTAGATACATAATATTCCTTTCATAACCTAATTAAAAAATAAAATTGGTTTATTTTTATAAAGCAAAAAGGTGCTAATATTATATTTTGTTCTTGTATTCATAGTTTCAATGAAGATTTTTTTGTTGAGTTTATTTCACCTCTAAAAAAGAATTGCAAGCCAAGATAATCTTTTATTTTATTAGCTCGAATTAACTGAAGTGGTAAATAGTGAACTAATTTCCATCGTAAGCGATTTGCTTTACACCTCGTTTGTATGTGAAGGAAATGGATCCTGCATATAGCAGCGGAAGGGTAGAGCAGCCAACCGTGCAGTCGAACATATCGTTGCTGATGCATTCTTTAACTGTTGGCGTTCTGTCAGCTCAGTGCTTTCCATAAGCGATGACTTGCTGAATGGCTCTTTGGAATACTCAAGCATTCAGAACATTGCCAACACTCGTAATCGCACTTTAATACCTCTAAACCCACATCAGTTAGAGCAGCATTTGGATGCAGGATAATAAAAGATGAGAATACGTTGGAAATTCTGTCAATAAAGGAGAGAGCGGACATGAATGCACGTGCTTTAATGTTTGTGTAATATCGGATACGATTTCAATGAGGATTATTTGAGTGTCTGTTTGTTACCGAGTAATTGAATGTAGGAATCTTCTCGCAAATGACGTTGCAAAACATATGATGTCACGAGTCGAATCAATGGCTCGGACCATATCTGAAAGCTTCCTCATCCTAACAACCGACCACAAAACCATCAACTTAGAATTCAATCAAACGTTTTCTATTCTTTTTTCGTGTATTGTTTTGCAATTTTCATCTCTATCTGCATATTCCACAACACAATTTTCCCTCCACTTCTCCGATTCTTTCTTAGACTACTATCTCCACTGAACTTTGATCTTTCAGAGTTTTTCCCGATCCTATTACTCATCCATCCCTCGAGATATAAGGTGAAACCTGGTTCGGTTGGCTGTGAAATAAGCCACTTGACTGGCAGTGATGCTACGTGACATTCAGACTCGAATGACAAGATAATCCTCGCTGACTATATATGCATAGTGCCAATTTTTTCAATATCTCTCTCCTTATTCGTCATTCTCTGTCTTTCACTCTCTTCCCGAACCCCGCCTTCCACGAACTCATCAATGCTCGAGGACATGAGAGTGAGGATTACAATTTTATTGGCCAATACTACACCAGGATAATGGACGCAAAGTACAGGCAACTTCGGAGCTGATAATCCATGCTGGTGCACGGAAGAAGGGGCAAAACTGAAAGTTGGCATAGCAAAGCTGGAAAAATGAGAACGGAAGAAGCGTTTGCTTTTCACATTAGAATATGTACTGCGGTCAATAGTCGCAATTGGCTTTTTCAGAAGTGATAGATTTATGAACTTCATTGAAACAAAGAATAATGTGTCTGTTTGTGGTCAATGACTTATATCTTCATTGACTCGTATATCTTTCACAGATTTTGTTCCGCAAAAAAATCAAAGAATTTTCTCTCTGTCGTACCGTCTCCAGCATTAAAACTATAAAATCAGAGGTAAAATTAATATATATTATAAATTTGAATTAGCATTCCTAAAACTGATGTATGTCAGGAGGACGCGAGAGAGATAAATGGTTAGATAGTAATAGGTAAAATGGGAAGAGTGGTGATTTGTTGCTTTTAACAAACGAAAAGTCATATGAGAATCAATAAAAATGTGGGAAACCGGGAAAGATTTCTTGGGTGAGAGTCGTACTGATATAATATCCGATCCGCAACTAGGCCGCGTTTACACTGCCCGCGATGCGAAACGATGAAGGGTTTCGAATTTCAAAGCGATGCGATAAAGCGTTCACATTGCAAGCCATACGATGGCCACGATTTCAAACGAGTAGGTAGTTGAGTTCTCAAATTCGTCTCAGAATTACGTTCATTTTGAATCCCGTCACTTTATTTTTGTATAAAATAGTAGAATTGAATAGGCGCTGGGTTCATGAAATTAATGAAGAAAGAACCTTGGGGAGAGACTCGTATTTTGTATGGCTATCTACGAGAGGGTGAATAACGGTTCTGGAATTGTTTGAGAATGAGTACGATGACTTTTAACTATATTGTATCAATTGTATTATTCTGAAGTAAAATATAGTAACTTCGGAATGGCAGTTAACAGTAGAAAAACACAGTCAGATAAATATATTTCTAAGGCACTTTTGTCATTTATATATTTAGGCCCATATGTCATTGTAACAAAAGAAAAAAAAGTAATATCTGAAAGAGATTTAATTATGAAATTTTCAATTTTTTTAACGTTGTGTTTTAAAAATGAGTAAAAATCAATTCAAACTTGTAAGATGAAGTGCACAAAGAAAAAAAAATTCTTCCCTAAAACCATCTCTGTTATGATAATAATGGATTCCTTGGTCCTATACCGCCGGATGCGGAGGTCCACTATTAATAAACTTCTCTAAATACATATATAATAAATTCAAAGTCAAAACTGGCAGCACGCAACGTCGATCACTTCAAATCATAAACTGGTTTGCGATGAAATTTCACTACTCGCGCAAGCACTCACAATCGCAAGGTTTCGCTCGCAGTGTGAACAGCTCCGCGATACTCCCATTTAAAATCCACACTAACATACAAATGCGTCTGTCTGTTTGCTACCTGATCACGACTAAACCACACAACCGATCTAGATGAAATTTGACAAGAAGATAACTTGCATGTTCAGGATGAACATAGGCTTACTTTTATTTTTAAAATGAGTCATAAGAACGAATAAAATTGTTTTTGACAATAAGTGTCGATAAAATCGGGAAAACATAAAGTTATATATGCTTATGCTGCCTAAGCGGTTAGAGATAGCTACAAATATGAATAGTAATATAGTTTACCTGAAAGTCCGTGACGGCATATGTCTATCTACAAAGATTAACATAAATTACACAGGCCTACAAAAAAAAATAT
>NNCF01126362.1:101768-145376 GCA_002313205.1 Laupala kohalensis | reverse complement strand
GAAGACAATTTTGTTTTCTGTCATGATGTTAACAGCCTCCTGGAAAAAATGGGTCTTCCTAAATATTCTCTGGATGATTGGCGCCTATTTATTGACAGTTCTAAGCGAAGTATGAAGTGTGTCCTTCTACACAATGGCAACAAGTATGGATCAATACCAATTGCTCATTCAACGCAAATGAAAGAAGAATATGACACCATAGCTTTGGTCTTGAAAAAGATTAAGTACCATGAACATCAATGGGTGATATGTGTGGACTTGAAAATGGTAAATTTTCTCCTAGGTCAACAAAGTGGATACACGAAATATCCTTGTTTCTTGTGTCTCTGGGACAGCAGGGACAAAAAAAACCATTGGGTGAAAAAGGAGTGGCCTAAGAGAGAAAATATGGTTGTTGGGCAAAAGAATGTTATTAATGAAGCTTTAGTTCAACGAGAGAACATCGTCCTCCCTCCACTGCATATTAAGCTAGGCCTAATGAAGCAGTTTGTTAAGGCTCTTGATAAGAATGGATCATGTTTTGCGCACATAGGAAGAAAGATGCCTCAGTTGAGTACAGAAAAGCTGAAAGCTGGTATTTTTGATGGCCCACAAATAAGACAGCTAATGAAGGATCCTACCTTTGTCAATTCCATGAATGAGTCAGAACGAGAAGCATGGACATCATTTGTTGAGGTCGTAAGAAATTTCCTAGGCAAGCACAAAGCTGAAAACTATGTTGATCTAGTAAACAATATGCTCACAAGCTTCAGAAATCTTGGCTGCAACATGAGCATTAAAGTTCACTACTTACACAGCCATTTAGATCGTTTCCCTGAAAATTTGGGAGACACCAGCGAAGAACAAGGTGAAAGATTTCACCAAGATATAAAAACTATGGAGGATCGCTATCAAGGGAGATGGGATACCCATATGATGGCAGATTACTGCTGGAGTTTGAAAAGAGACTGCTCCAAGAAGCAACACTCTAGAGCGTCACGAAAAAGAAGCTTCAAAAGTGTTGAGTGACTACTTGCAGTGATCAATACTTTTCATTAAGATCAGGTAAAGAGAGTTTGTTTAGTGTTTCTGCAATGATTTCTTTAGTTTATGTTTTCCTTTATTGGCCTATGAAATAAAATTAAATTATAAAAAACCTGTGTTTTATTTATTTGTGTATGATAAATTTAGATTACAAATAATATTGCATATAGGCCTATAAAAACATAAAAATAAAAAAATTAAAAGTAGAGCTGTTAGAAAAAAACTGATGCCATATTTGAATTCAGCGCATCAAATACATATAAAATCAACTCAAAACACTTCGGCACCAAAACCACTGTTGGGCTGTGTTATCAATAAAAAGTTATTAAAAATAGAAGTGTTAAAATAATTCAATATAAGACAGTAATTTAAGAAGGAAAAGATCAATCATAATCAAATTTAATGGATTATTTGTTTTATGTATTTAACAAAGCTAAGATTAGACTTTAAATCGTAAAATTTCGACGAACAGTTTAGATGTTACAAGAATTTTAATGAAATGGTGCAGCCGCGTTATGCCTCGGAAGAGAAAATTGGACCGGCGCGGCTCCCGCGAGATGTAGTGTACAGTCAAATTTTGTATTACATTTGTATGATTATGATTTCGGAAAACTAGGCTGCTATACATGTTTAAAAAACCAGGAAGTAAAAGTATTTTGATCTTACAATATAAATAGATTTTATTTTTTCCTGAACCTGAAAAATTCCCGTGCAACGCCGGGTAATCAGCTAGCAATATATAATTAAATAATTAAAAAGTCAAAGAGGTGAGAGGAAAGCACGAACGAGGCTTTTTCCAATAAAAAAGGTGACTCAGGTTCGTCGTCAAAAATGTGACAGAACTTCGAGAAAACGTTCTTAGATGTGATACGAGGATTCGCTGGGCTGAGAATATAGTGATGGTAGATGATATCTTGATTCAGAACTGAAAGAGCCTATTCAGTTTCCTATTTCTCATACAAATATTTATCTTCGTAACACGGGCGCTCATTCCATTATACGAGATAAAAATAAACACAAGAGACAAATCCAATGTGGCACGGAGGCGAATGTCCGAAATCACGGCCCAATAGATACGAGCACAACAGGTAAATAACAATAACAACAAAAAACATCGCAGGTCGAAATGTTTGTAGAAATACGAACTATCAGAAGATCCTGTGGGACGGATAAATACGGATTCTATTAGAAATAATAAAGTATTCGAATTAAAAATAGTTTACCAAATTGAGTTTCAAACTAACAAAATATTTTCAACANAATAATAAAGTATTCGAATTAAAAATAGTTTACCAAATTGAGTTTCAAACTAACAAAATATTTTCAACAATGTTGTGACTTTACAAAAAAATTAATGATACTAGTTAAGAAATTAGTACCCTCTTAGCGACAATGAAAGCGAGAAGTTATGATTATTTTTAGTAGATATACTTTTCAGAAGTTGATTGTTTATAATAGAGATAAGTGAAACCTAACATCATTGAATCTTGTTTTTACCCCTTCAAAATACTACAGATTTTTTCGGACGTTAAGGTTCACAATGATGTCTACAGTACAAGTGGTGTCCTGAGTAAAAAGTGACCTTGTGGGAACTTATTGCGTATTTCATAATTAGTTTTTTATTAATTTTATAGTTACCAAAGAATACATAACTTGTGTTATATAATGCTTGAATGAAAAAAAAAATAACGAAGCGAAATGAATGATAAATGTCAACACGTTGTAATAACTATCCAATGAAGTAATAATAATGTAGTTTAATGCAGCAGAGGAATGAAAAATATATACACTATTTTTAGAATAAACGCAATTACATTTAATAGGGATTTTAAATTACCAATTTAAGATAATATTGTCCACTATCCAACATTATTTCACAGTTGTTCATTAAAAATATAACATTCAAATTATTTCTAAGTTAAAGCGAGCGAAGCTATGGGATCTCACGTAGTCGAAATTTTTAATAGAATATAAATACATGAATAGAAAATCATTCATTTTGGTGCGTGGATGCGTACGTACGTAATAGAAAGAACAATATCAGATATTTACACATCAAGGTACCGGAATTTGTGAGGGATTATTATATCAAGGTCGTCTTTAGAGTATGCTAATTTATAAGTTTTCCGAAATAGTTCCTTGATATTTCTTAAGTAAGTTCATAGCTGCAGCTGTTATATGATTATAATTTTGGAAGCGAGGTATGAGCTATTGGCTGGAATGCATGAAAACGAAGCAAATGCTTTTACTATGCTTAGTGTAGTGTAGTTACCGTTTGATTTTTATGCATGAAAAGTAGAGGATGTAGATTGCTATGTTAAGCAGTTGTTAAGAAGAAGCAGAGTATTTGTTCCGAATCGTATCCATCAAAAGGAACTTATGAAGGTAATGCTTGGAAAAATCATAGCATGGGTCTTACCATGCTACCTTTTTTTTTGAAGCATTGCCTTCATAGGTAACTCCGATAGCCGGCAGATACTCCACTTCTACTTAGCACCTACTTCACATTATTTACTAGAAGAAATGTTCATGCATAAAAACTGCACGATAACTACATTAAGCAGAGTAAAAGCATTTGCTTCATTTCTAGGAATACCAGTCACTGTTAAAAATGCTCGGATTTGAAGTTTTATTACCCGACGGCAAAAAATGTCAACTGTGAGCACAAACCTCAGAATACGGACAAATAAGCGTGTTGCCGATTCGTTTATTTGACATGCTGAGTTGGATCAGTGGCATGTCATTTCAAAGGCATGAATTTTTTTGTGACACTGGCCACAGTAAATTGTGGAAGTGAACCAACTCGACAGGAAAACGGCAGTACAAAGCTGCGATTGAGTAAATAATATCATAAAACGATAAAATTGGACGCGAGGAAATATTTCGGGTACAATAAAGAAAAACAAAGAAATATTGGGCACATAACAGGCCTTTCTAATCAAGAGAAAAATATCGTATTTGCACAGAGGATACAGGCCAATCCACAAAATAGAATTTCACATGTTTGTTTTATATAAGACCTTTTTACTCCAGTCTAGGTGAAATTAATTTGAATCCATGATAAAGTAGAATTTTATTTTTTGAGTTACCATAATTTTCAGATTAATTACTTATTTCTTGATTAGTAGTTAATTTTTATTGGTATATTCCATCCAAATTATCCAACTAGAGCAAATACAGTCTTAAAACTTTTCATTTTGCATTAAAAAATATAGAACGACTTCCGGACCGCTGCAATTGATAAGGGAGGGTTGGCTATTCTATTGTTAAGTGTTCCTTTACAAGAGCTCCTATTTGACACCCCTGGTAACACCATCAGCATTACGTGAACTTACCAATTATGGTTGTTAAATTCAATAATAACAAAATAATATAATAATTTCAATATCACATAATATCCAGAGATAATGATGTCTAATAAATAAATATACGAGCCTCACCTACATTAGTGATTTGTATGCCTTGTGAAGGATAACTTTTATGTTCTTTGGTCCATTTTCCCACATCCATTATTTGGCACAGCCTCTGTCTTCCCAAAGGTAAAAAATAGCACTGACCATGCTTCTCTCATCCTTCCAGCCCTTCCGCCATTTGCCGCCTGTGTGAGGCAGAAAGGGTGGGATGGAAACGGGGAATTACCCCGTCACCTGCGCGCCATCTGTCTTCGTTACGCAGAACCATCCTCCTCAGTGGCACCCTCCGGTGCCCTAAGCCAATGGCGCTGAAGAGTTCTTCGCCTGGAGAACGAACGTAAGGACACATTCTCTTAGGCCTTTTCCTCTAAACCCATGNTATATATATATATATATATATATATATATATATATATATATATATATATATATATATATATATATATATATATATATGATGCAGGCAATAGAAATGAAATGAAAGATAAACGATTCGTTCATTAGGGTGATGACATTTGATGCTGCTAAGTTCTGCATTAGATCAAACTTCAAAACTGACACTCTGAGGCACGTGATCGCAATCAGGCCCTATCGATGCTATTTATCGTTAGGTGTAAACAAATAACTCCAATCTTGAGCCGAAATGTTGTGTATTGATAAAACAATAATAGTAAATTGTAATCGGCCAAAACAAGATCGTGAGTTATAATTCATGTATTTATCTTGATTATGTATTGGACGTAAATAGTAGAATTAAAATTTATTTACATAAATGTCCTTAAAGAAAATAGGAGAGTTAAAAATTGACTCATGTGGATGTAAAAAGGGAGGGGAAACAAATGAGCATTTCTCGTGGGAATGCTTACTTTTCGGATACGAACTAGGAGAATTTCTAAAAAATTCAATATTTTGGATACCGTAAACTTTAAAAACAAAAGTACATTGATTGACAGGAGGGATAAATTAGAAATATTTGATTCATATTGTACTAAGATTGGATATCTAAAAGAAGTTGTGAGAACATCGTGATTAGATCATAATAGTTAGTATATTTTGGTGACACTGGTAATTCTTTTTTAAGAATAGAGAAATAAAAAGAGGCGAAATGAATGTGTAAAACCCCTGGAACGTTGGGTACAAGGGATATAGTGTACAAAATAAATAAATAAATAAATAATAATAATTGTTTTACATGAAACAAACTTTTGACTACTGAGATTTGAGGCGAACTGGCACAACTATTTCTAGACACGCTTCCCTCGCGTTCAATCCTTTGCCTTCAAGATCTTTTATTCTCAGCGAGCAGCGGCATGGCTCCGATACTGCGCCGAGTACTTGACTGTATCTTTCGCATAATTTGCACAGAGCTTTTGCATAATTAGAGAATCTGCGAGAGATACAAAGCCTCTAATCGGATTCAACCGCACAGAGCTCGCGGCAAATTAAATCCAGTTGTCCTCTCTCTATAATTTACTCTGCTTGTGCAAGAGAGTTATTATTTGAAGGGAGCTTCGTTAGGGAGATTCTCCAGGACGACTTGGTGAGAACAGCTGAACGTCCAGATACGGAATCTTTCTCAGTTTGGTTGAGTTCGGGTTTGTTCAACTCAAAATGTATTGAGTGTTGTTTACTCGCTGTTCACATTAATGACCAGTAGGTGACATGTTCAATTCAACCAGTACGTAAATGCTGTTAGAATGAACTGTAATAGAAATGAAGTTCACTTCTGTTTAAGTACAGATAATTTTTTCTATTTGAATACGCACCTGACAATAACAAATTTATTTTAATATTTGGAAACTTTTACATTCATTATTACTATATGATATGACTAGTGTTACAAATACATAAAGTTGAGAAATAACTTCGTTATAATAAATCGAGCGTGTTTAAGTTGTAGAACAAGTTTGGCGTTATTCAGGAAATCTTAATTGAAGGGCGTGTAATCATTTTCCCTTCAGCAATTGCTACATTTCTAAAACAAACATCGACCTTCATAGAGTGTATTCTTTCAGCACATTAGGTGATGAATGGTGAAGTTTCTCATTATGAAATATATTGTCGAGAGAAGAGTGTAGAAGGTACCATAATGTATTACACCGTGGTTCAACGCACTACTAAAGCTGACACTATTAAAGTGAGGATGAGGGAGTAAAGCTTGCTTTGTACGGTTGACTTTCAAAGAGCTTTGAAATTACGATTACGATTTTCCATCAGTATATACACGCTACAAAATTTTCCATCCGTAAACCAGTGGCAAAGCATTAATACCAGTTCATGAATTAGGAAAAAAATAACGAAAAATTAATTTGAAAAGTCTGTAGTTTTTGTATCAGATTCTGAAAAAATTCAGGAGAAATGAAGAACAACGTTTCAATGAAAATGACAAAATAATAAATTACAACGACTAGGATAACTTTCATATTCCTGTTGCTCTAATATCCAATTCATTTCCTGACATGTGGACCATCGTTCCTTTACAACATGTGTTTTTCTCACTGAATATATTAAATAGAAACGAAATTAATGTTACTTTTTCTATAGTGGCCCTCAATATTAAACATATTTCAAATGTTATTTAAAAATTATTAACGTCCATTTTATAATAAAGATAAATAAATAATTAATATATTTTATTATTCGTGAATCAAAAGGGCGTAAGTCTAAAATTGGTTATTCAAAAGTATATGTTTAGTTTCAAAACTACAAATGATTCTAGGTTCCGATGAGTTAAATCAAAACGAACGAAACTATGAGATCTTAGAGTAACACGATTGAATATAACTGAGAGAAAACAATTTTTCGATATAGCGAACTATCACGAAGTATGTACTGAATCATGGCGAATACATTGGATTAAGTATGAAATTCCACATATCATAAACCTCGTGGTCGCGCACTCCTTTGTTTTGGACGAAACTCTGACATCTCTGCATTTCTTGTAAGTTACATTGACGAGACAATGAAAACTTTATGTATCAAAAGTTTACCCAAAAACACGTTAAAACTTTACAAACGAAAATGATGCATCTTATGTACCGAAAGTAACTTAAAACGACTGCCTATTGAACCCCAACAAGCATCTCTGATTTACTGAATCTTTTCTAATATAATTATCGGATTTTGGCACGAATATATATTGGTAGTTACAATGAAACTAGTCGGGGTAAAATTATTATTTCTTTACAAAATAGAATTTGGAGCAGATATTTTTCTAATGGCAGTCGTTTATTTGGCAGTAAAAAAAGAAAAGATTTTCGACGTAACTGATGCCTTGATAATAGCTGCTCTGAAAGGCAACTTTTTGGAAATTATCCCTTTTAATCATACATAACCATTTGCCAAAAGGGAGGTATTATATAAATATTAATTAGGAATAAAAGATAATTTTTTTGGAATTTAAAAGAGCCGTTATTGTATTTTAACGAAGTATTAGTTATTTTATAATTTGCATTAAAATACAATTATTTCGAATTGTCATTAGTTCATATACGACTATCCAAAGTTGCGCTCTATTGATGTCCTTCTGTTCTGCCGTGCGAGAACATAGGAGAGAAAATATATATCAGCAAACATTTATCCTGTATTTCATATGTTCAACGCCGAACGATGATTGTGTAGGTACTACAATGATGCATCTTCTAAATTCTCGAAAAAGAGCACTCTGTAAAAATGACACCCAGAACATTATAGACAGAACGAAATGAAATTCCAATTCAAATCGCAGATGGAAAATGTTCAAGTATTTCACGGAGGTAAGCGTATTTCGTGAAGTATTGTACCGAAAGTCTGAAGTTAATAATAACAACAACAACCAAAAATTACGAGTTATTTGATACATCTAACTTAATATTGTTCCTCTTTTATGTAAGCAAAATAGGCTTTTACGTATTGTTTCTCTCTGCTTACAATAATCAACTCTTATGAGAGGAAGTTATGAAGTTTTAATTACGGGATGTATACGTGAAAAAAGTGTCTTCAAAAACTGTAGCTATTTGCACCGATGAAAAGAAACTGAGGACAAGTTGTAAAAAGTGAAAACATACACAAGCACAAGGTAATGTTTAATTTATTGGTTATTAAAATACAGAACATTTTGCTCTGCTTCATACTGGAGTCGTGTCAATTAAAAAATAACTATGATATGCAACAAGGTGGATTTCTTTTCATCTAGATAATTTCTTGAATCTCAGCAGTACATTGGGGACTAATCTACAACGCACAATGTAAAATATTACCTAATGAATTACATTCACATAGACACACTCAGTCCGTCTGAAAATACACGAAGGAGGCAATTGAAATGATTTTATCTCAACTCTTTGAAAGCACTGTTCTTTTCCATAAACAAGAATAGTTTGATTTGATGGAACTGTAGTTTTCGTTTTATTCTGTTTTGATAGAGTATTACAATTTGTCATGACATATCAATGCATCAGTTATATCTTGTACAAAAATATACCAAGTAAATATACCAACTTAGTTTATTATCCCCCAAGTGGCCATACGCAGTTTGCAACTGTCTTTTTGATAATAAGGTTTATCTACCCATCATGACTAAGAAAATCTACTCGTAAACTTTGTGACTGAATCTATCAAACGCACAACGTGCAAAATGTTCACACTCTCAATTCGTGTTCTGGCCAGTAATTAAATTGAGACGTAAAAGATACAAACACCCTTTATCTTGTACTTAACATATTCCAATATAAAATCATTGTTTTAATGAACAGAACTATGTTGAAACATATGATTTATAATTTTGCACTAAAATTATATGTTCGTACGCAAGTTAGAGAAGTTAAACAAAAAGGCGGAATATTCCAATTTTGGTTTGTTTTGCATACAAGATTAACAAAGTACTCGCCCATGTCAGACAACAGTGCTTTCTAAGTGTTGCTATATTCACACATACTCTAGCAGTTTTCTGCAAGTCAAGAAATGCATAATTCCTCTCTCGTGATTGAGGGCGAGATAATATCTCGCATCTATTGTCCCCGAGTCAAAATCATTTTTATTCATTTAAAAATACATGAAACAGTGTCGAGACTTACTAGCACTCTAGCAATATCAACTAGATTACGAATCCTTAATATATTGTAATGACAAAGTGATTTTGCATTAATTGAATTTTTAGGAACAAATTTAATAATATTTTTTCTGAATATTTGTTTGAGCTAATGAATGCCTTTAAGTTATTACATTTTTACATATCCCCTGCATACATATTTAAATTAAAGCACACAAAAATTAAGTATGGACCTCCTAAAGGACAATAAAATTTTGGAAAATATGACTGACTAAAAGAGTACTTAAACGCAAGTAGAACGCTTAAACACTATGTCATCAATTTATAACATATTTTTCATTCAATTAAACACAGTCTTACTACAAAGAACTAAAACTCACTATGATTCTAGTGTAAACTTGAATGTTTGAAAAGGAAGGTACACAAAAATTTTGGTGAGTTCAACATGCAACTAAACAAACTACGCATAATACCATTCTTTTCTAAATGTGTAACCCTGTTAATATTGCTATGCACAAAAGTCAAGTTTGATATTCTTCCTTATCGTTTATTTAAGAGAGGCTTTTGAGTTACAACCTCTCCATGAATATTTATTTTTATCTAGAGAACTCTATGTTAGTTCAATTAAACAAATACATTTCTGGTCTTTATACTCTGAAATATAAAACTTATACAATATATAATTATGAAGATTCTCAATTATGACTAAGTAATTGTTGATTATTTGAAACAATAATATAATCAAAATTCTACTGGTTTCTATCAAGTAACATTCAGCTTATATTAATAAATTTCCAAAACTTTTAATGATCAAATTTTTGTCTTGAATTTGGCGACAACTACATTTGTTTTAACTAAGTAAAAAATAATGTTTAGGTAGCTAACATTATATTATCTAAATACTCTAAACTAGTTATTATTATAAGTATTTACAAAAAGATATACTGGGTCGCTGGTCGAACACAAAGCCTTCAAATGTCTGATACATCTATTCCTCATTTATGAGAAATCACTACATATAAATGCAACATAAACGTACAAAATATGTAAATCAATGCAAAACCTTCAACTATTATTTTTCTCGAGGCAATGTGAATTGTTGTTGCCTCTCGACAGTATTGTTAAAACTGACTTTCAATTGCTTTTACAATGCGAATGTCAAGTGAACAATTGCAGAAGGATTCGTGCTGCGCTGTTGCGAACACGATACCACGCAAAGGACAATTCAAACGTGGAGTGGAGGAAGTGTTTGCACGTTATTTTTGAGAGCAACGTCGCAAGAGCACTGCATGGATCGGCGCTGCAAGAGTTCAGCTTGGTTTTACATCTGGGGTTATTGGTTGGCCCTGGGCGGAGGTAGTGCCTGTCACTCGACGTCAATCTCTACGCACGTCACACAAATACTGATGTCTATCATGAATTAATTACTCCGATCTGATAGTCACGACAATTTGTCAATTACATCTTTGGCATACAAAAAAGCGTCACATACGCGGAAACATAAACAATAATTTTCTTGTGATTCCTTAGTGTCAATCTGAACTATGAAATGAATATGAACAAACGAGAAAATTTAAACTCGCTATTTATTAAGGATTTTTTGGAAATAAAAATTTGAGACCTTAGTTTTTTAATACTATTTAATTAAGAATAAAACAACAAAATTCATAAAACCTCCAAGACACTATTCAAGAACTAAATTTTCTCCAAAATACTAAATAAACTGATTAAGTCCTCATCGTATAAAATTTTATTAATACAAAAATTATGTATTAAAAAACAATATTTATCTGCACATATGAGACTTTTCTTTATACGAGTAGATAGATTTGCTCTAACATAAGGAAGACAATTCTCGACCTAAGTGTGTAGTTTCTAAACCAAGTAAACGTAAAAAGCTGCGGAGATTCGAGCAATTGAACTACCAAAATTTCCAGAAAAAAGAATAATTGCCTTCCCTCAATACACAGAAAACTTCCAAGTTAAAAATGAGCTAGAGAAAAATACAGAACTGAAAATTAGATAAATATTTGTTGGCACATTTACTCAATAGAACAAAAGTCTCTGGTCGTAGGTGGACATTTGAAAGGGATGGAAGTGAAGAAATTGTTATGAACCTACTAATAATTATTTCCAATAAACGTCCATCTCCTTTCAAAATTTTAATTTACTTATAAAAAAGAGCAATTCTATTTCAAAATCACGAGTTTTCGAAGCTTGTAATTTCTATTACATAATGCGGAATGTATTGTATGAACCAAATTTCGAGTTTTCAAGTCTGTGTACTTCATTAGATAAGTTTTACTGAAATTTTAGTTTCAGTTATAAAAAAGCAATAAATCAGATTTGCGAATGTTCTATAGGTGCTACGTAAGGAAAAGGTGGGTGTGAACACGCATCTTTTGCGACGAATGACTCGGATGCACCGCCGTCACAGGGCCACCGTGGCAACCGGGGAACCGGTCGCCAGCTCCTTCACACGAAGATGAACTGCGGCGCGCCGTCTGTGTCACCGCAGGTGGCTGGGCACGTGTCGGCTGCGGCGGAGTTGGAGGCGGCGGAGTTTGAGACGGGGGTGGGTCCCGAGGTGGAGGCTGCGGAAGACGGGAGACGCATCCACTTGCCGTGGCAATGCGGAGCGGCCAGCGCGGACCAGCGCGACGCTCTCGCCTCCACGCCTGCGCCGGCGCAACGCCAACCCAAGGCCCGGCGCAGCGCCGCGGTCTCACAGCGCACGCACACACGTTCGCCTGCGGACCAGAGCAAAAACCAGGTTGTACATCACTATTCGATGAAGAAAGATAAGACTTTAAGCATTATGCAGCAAAAGAGGTAAGGACAATATGACGTGGCAGAAAATATAAAACTATCCAGCATAAAAGAAGACACGATGTACGCTGCTAGTTGCTTTCAAGAATGACGTGGTTTGGTTGATCGCCTCCAGCAATGGTGCAGTCATTCTCCATGAGATGGATGAGGAAATTCCGGATAATGACCTTGTTCAAGATGTGCAATAAAATAAAATAAATCAGCATATGGAATAATACGAGGACTGTTTTACGTTCACTCTGTGCACACCAACATGCTAATACTTCCAACACGCAAAATTTTAGGTGATCCACAAGTATCACATTAATATTCACAAACAGTTTATACACTACTAGGGTAGGACTGGGAATAAAATTAGACTCCAGCACTCGGAGAGCAGATAGCGATTTTTCGTCTCATTGAAAGTGTGCGAAAAATGTGTCTCACTGAGTGGTCATGGAGAACTACATCTCCCCTACACAACTGTGTCATGTAATTTTAAGTAAGGAATGTATTTAAATTACCTGGGTTCCATTTTAATGCAGTTCAGAAAGCTTTCACAATCTGACTGTTTCTTAGTGTTAAAAACAAATCGTTGGTCACCCGGAGCCTATCAACGAAAGTAAGGGTAGCGCACCGGAAATTGGCCCGAGCTAGTCATATACTACTTTAGTTCGTGCCATTACATTGTTTGTAGGGTGTGTGGGCTGAAAATGCTAAGGTTTCTACTATCCTCTCAGTCATAATTATCGTCTCAATTATAACTAGAGACGCAGAGGTAGAGAGGAAAAGTAAATATTACTGCTTTTCGAATGTCATGCTTCGAGAAGCTCAGTACTAAAATATATTCTTTCAAAGAAAATATACATATGGTCAAAAACGAAATATTTGTTTACTTTCCCATTACGTAAAATAAAACACTTAAACAGTGCTTTTGTGATGTCTGTCTCGTAATCACTGTGCGAAAATTCTGGCACATATATCAGAAAAGAGAATCAGCATGGATTTCAGGATAAAGAACCCGTGTTGCATTGACGAAAATTCTCCGTCAAATTTATGTTCATTCAGTGTCCGAAAACTGCAGATATACTCGTAAAATAGTACATGTTTGATAATTCCCCGAAGTTTTGGTCGTTGCCTCTTCTTAAGGAAATAGTCTTACTTTGAGGGTATTGTATTCGCTCGGTAGTTTGATGGGGAGACTACTCTGAGTACTGCTCCATCGCCGTTCTAAGTAATCAGTCATTTACACAAAATAAACAGTTCGTACCAGAGGGAAGGTGACTAAAGAAAACTAACCAAGGAGCTAACACTGAGATGTTTGTTTTTTGTTACATTATGGTCAAAATATAAAGTAATACATTGGTAACGTTTGTAAAATTGTTCGAAGTTCTCTTGATAACTCGTTAATCGCAATTGCCAAAAACATTTTCCATCACCAAATATATGTGAGAGATAATACGCTGATAAAAATTCAATAAATCCACATGAATTTCACAATAAAATAAAAAATCGTCCTCTGTAACAAAAGTTAGAGAACTGCGGGACGAACGTCTGGATATAAATGCCAACACACACATTTTACGAAGAATTAATGTTGATTATTTTTGTCAGAATCTATTGTTACCAGTCGGATATTAAATCAATTGGTAAATGACGTTGCACATAGTAATTGGAATTGGTAAATGACAAAGATTTAGTGAAGTACTTGTAGATATTTTAGACCTCTAATGTGGGGATGAGAACATGGTTTGAGATTTTTGAAATGTTTTAATCTGGTGTCAATTAACTGATCGAAATTAATCTCAACTATTGGTTTTCATAATAATTTTGTATGTAATTCAGAGTTAGAATGAGCTATTTAAAATATAAACGTGTATGGTATTATAATGAATTCATAATGCAATAGAGTTTGAAGTTAAATCATGCATTAGAAATAAAGAGTTATTGCCTTCCTTTTTGTATTAATTGTATACTTAGTGACATTTTTCGAGGTATGTGGTGAGCAAAGACTTTAGTTCACGCCTTTGGTTAATTGTAGACTAAATACTCAGGAGAATAGTCATTTAATTTACAGTTTAATTGATTGTTCAAAAGTATTTGTATAAAATATTGTCCCATTATCCCATCCTGGCCTGGGTTTTTCTCCGGGTTTCCTCGGGTAGAGCCGATTTCACATTAGAGCTCTCAAGGCTCTTGCCTACTATCAGATTTTTTATTATAGACCCCTAACTTCTAATAGCTGTGGAGAATACAACAGAAATCGTAGAAAAATACAATTACCACCATTGGACTTGTCATATTGTTTTACATATAACCAAGTGAAAAATTTGATTTTACGAACGAATATTAATTTTTTAAAGCCAGACATATTTCAAAAAGCGTGATATTTTGGCGGTTTTTGCCGATTCACCGACTTCATTATTTTTTATAAACTAAACTAAGAGTGACAGAAATAATTCTTATTCAGAGTATGGTCAGTGTTGTGTTTGTGACAACATTTATTAATTTCAATCTTCTACTGGAAAATTATAATGAGTTTTTTTTTCGAAAACACTGCTAAAAACGACCAGACATATTATTAAGGAATAAAATTTATACTGTCGCACTCAGAAGAATGCCATAACCATCCCTTTATTTCAATCAACGACTCTGGGAATAATTTTTATGTAGGATATCTTGAATGCAAGTATTACAATTATTTCTTTGAATATAAAGGCAAAGAATAACTTCGACTGATTGCCAGGATCTGTTCGTAAGGGCTGTTGAATGTGCTACTTATTTCCTTCGTAGTGAGTTTTCTTATGATACTACCAATGGTGCAGGCGGCTACCTAAATCTTCCTCTCATCCGAGTTGTGATCAATTTCCAGAAGTAAGCGCATTTGGAGGATGTTTAGAGATAATGTTATTTTTGGCGCAGTATTTTTCTTTCCAAAGACCCACACTGACGGCAATGGGCACTCAGCTGAAAAAGCGCTTAAAACGGGACCTGAATTGCGTTGCACACACGCATTCCATTCCAAGCCCTGAAACGCGCTCTTTGCCGCGAGAAATAACGAACACCTCTCTTCCCTTCGTCTTCTTCGTCAGGGTTAAACAAACACTCCTTTATTTCGTCGATTAGACTTTTTTAAACTTGAGAAAGAAAACATTTCCAGTAGAGAAAGTTAACAGATTTAATTTGAATTTTTTATTAATCGTAGCAAATTAAAATATTATTTGGAATATACAAAATTACAAAGATTGAGCTACTTAAAAGAACTTATTAAATTTTTAAACATAATGACGTAAAATTTTTAGTTCTGTAAACACAGCTAAAACTTGAAACTGAAACTACAATTTTCAGTTTTCCAATCTGTTCAAAAGAGGTCCTTGATACGATGTCACAGAAATCTGAATAAACTTAGTACCTCTGACCTTTAATTGTTTATTCAAATTTTGCCGATTTAGCGGGATGTCATTAATTTCCATGTAAATTATCGATTAATTCAAAAGTCAATTATATGTTTATAAAATAATTTTAACCGTTAAATTCTTTAATCGATAATCTTAATCTACATCAAGGATGACCACAGCTGTCTGTCGCAGGCATTTTACCCGCGCTGGTATTACGTGGACATCAGCCACCTCGCTGGGAAGGGGATGACCAGACGCGCAGTGGTGGGGGACAGGCAACGGTGCATGAATTAACTTCCTTATATTATTAACAGCCGTGCTGATTGTTTCGTGATCGATGTCAGAGAAACGGAAAAGTATTCGATGCTCAAGGTATTTATCGAAGATATTGCAATTTGTTATACATTAATTAATATATATTTAATATAAATATTGATTGAATATTTAACAATAATTGAGATTTCCGTCAATCGAAGATATTGTAGCTGGAGAGGCAATTTGAATAGTTTTGCTAATTTCCATCAACCATCTTTCAAAAAACTACGCAAATTTCTTCAGTATTTAAAAACCAAAAATTTAAAATGGTTAATTAAAGACATGCAATCCGATTCTCGGCGAAATGTGAATAGTGAGCCAAAGACGTTTCTGAAATTTTCATACAAAAGCTGAATGCTACAATAAAAAAGAAACGCCAAAATGACAGAATCATATGTATAGCCCCTCACTAACATTTCTTGCCAGTATGTTGTTAATCAGAGTTTATAAAGCTTGTTTGATTCATTTGCTCTGCTGAATGACTAGCCCTTTTCTTTTTAAGCTTCTGCCAAACCAAGTGGTGAAGAGAGTGATTGTACTAGAGTCTTTACTATGCTGCCCGCAGAAGCCCGCGATTGCCCGTAACAAATCAAAGGACACTTCTGTTCCAGATATATTACGAAAATAGATAAAGTATTCCTGATAAATATGGAACAAACATTCTAGAGTTCATATCTGAATGGTTCACTTACCACCGAAACAAAATTTTTGAACTGAGTTAGTTTTAATATGAAATCAATATGGAAACACAAATTTTACCACAAGTATAAGAAAGACATACATTTGAAAGTTATTAACTTCATTCTCGTGAAAAGACAATGCTTTAAGGTCTTGAACAGTTCACGACAAGCTGTACACGTAGTAAAAAAATTCAGGATTTAAGGAATGATCATAACAACTCTCTTCATGATTTAATAATAAATTTATTGCGAAAAAAGCAGTACAAACTGCGAATGACCACGTGGATGACAAACTAATTTACACTCCGGAAGCAAGAAAAGAACCATCCCATCAATTCCAATCAAGGGTCCTAAGGCAGAGGCGGATTCAAAAATTTCAGCATAAGTTCCTAGATAAGATAAAGAGTTAGCTAAGAATTATAATACTAATAGAATGTCAATATGTTTGTAATTTAACACAAAAAATGTATTTTACATGTACAAATTATTGTTGAACTATAGATTATTCTGAGTATAGTGTTTTAAAATCATAAGAATTGAAATAAAACTAAATTCACAATTTATTGTTACAATAAACACGCCCCTAGACAAAGCCTAGAGAACCTGTATAAGAAATCCGCCTCTACCCCAAGGAAAACCGGAGCAAAACCCGGGCCAGGATGGGGATACAGAATTAATGTACACAACCCTTCCAAATTTGAGTACACATAAAACTAAATTAATATGAGCCATAAGACAACACAATCACGCAAGAAAATAGTTTTTGAATTTGTTATAAGTTATTTAAAAAGTACTACAGCAATGGCGTGATAAAGTACAAGACGGATTCAACGTTTGTTAAAATCAATAAATTCTTTCACATTGTAGAAGCACTGGTGCAGGAGATAGTTTTTAACCGCGAATTTGAAGAGATTTAATTTCATAATATTTTTTATATTTTTGGGCAGGGAATTATATAGAACGATTCCCGAATGATGTGGTCCTTTTTGGCAAAGAGTTGTTTATTTGTGCAATTTATTTTAATCGAATTACCAGTCACATATGTTTAATTCATCAACGGTTCGGTTCTTACCAATGAGAACCCTTATCAAGATGTTCTAGAGGACCATAAACAAAATGATTCAATAAACAGTGAAAACCACATCATACAATACAAAACACAATATTTCGGAACATATTTAAATCCTAGTTCGCATGTCAAACACTGATTTCTTCATGTTGTATGTCGATTGATGACGTAGTCAAATCACAACTATGTGCTTCTTGGACACCCCTGTTCGTTCCTTTCGCGACAGAGATTCGTTCTCAAAGAGTTAACGAGCGACAATCGAGTAGCGTCTGCCACGACGACGGATTAGCCCTTCGAGGAGATCCTCCCTCCGTGTGGGAGGATGTGCCTTCCTTCATCGAATAATTCTGCTTGTGTAGCGCAGAGCCCTCTTTATACGAGGAAGATATTTATATCACCGAAGCCGACTTGAACATGGAGGAACCGACTCTGTAATCACAGCTTCTTCTTGAAAGAGAGGAAACTTGAACAGAGTTCCTTCTTTCTTTTAGAAGACCACCTGCGATTTTTATAATTATATATAAAGTATATCCCGAACGACATTATTATTATTAAGAAATGATATGATATGAAGATTGAGATTTGTTTCTTTATGTACTATTTTAAAAAATTGAACAAAAAAATGAAGTAGAGATAATGGACATAATGCATAATATTAATTTCGATAACTCGTTACCTACTTAGTGATGACCTTAGTGTGCTTAACACACTCAAACTATGATAAAAAATGTTTCATCAAGCAGCCCTTTACTCAAATGTGGACAAAATGTTTTTTTCATAAACGTCACCAATTTAAAGTGGATCGCCCCGAGTTTACCCCAAACGTTGGCTCTTAATTGCCAATAATAATGACCCTTAATTGTTGATGCCCATAGGCGTGCACAGGGAAAATTGTTCGGTATGACAGACGTTTTCAACAGCGCCAAAAATAGGACTGTTAAAAAAATGTAAACACAGAACGACTAGAATATTATTTTTTATCTTTATTGTATTCAAAAGTAAATACGCAATTATTGGTATGAACATTTCATATAATTTTATTATTTAATCAAGAATATAAGTCAAACTGTTCGAAGAAGCAAGTCGAAAAATCATTATTTAAGAGCTATTTTTTTCTGGAACCATTTCTGCAAATTTATCTATAATATCTCCAATTTCAATTGGAATCAAAACATCATGCTCTATAAAACCCAAAAGAGCTCTTGCGATGTCGTAGATCTAGTTAATTTTTAATTTTAAAAGCTCCTATTACATTTGCGATTGGTGATTGGAATTGTGGAGATACTTCGTCTTCTTTATAGAAAACAATCTATTGATAGGTTTTATAAACATGAGCAATAGCTATAATAGTCTATAACGCTTGCAGGTACTTGCAGATCGAACCTTCTAGTACCTATCAATACCTTTGCTCTAGAACGGACGAGCGTTTTCAATACAAAGACCGATAGAATGGTCATTGTATGTATTAAAAAGAGAGACCAGAGGAAACAATTTTCCCGTCTAGTGTGATTGTACCCCACTTTTTCCTATCGATTTTTGAGACACTCCTCATGAACCGAGACGCGCCGAGTTTTCCGCAGACAGCTAGAAAGGCGCTCACCAGAGCGGCCCAAGCTTTAGTGCCCTTCGACGCACGTAAAATATACCTGCGGGTTCTCTGGAGTGAACTAACTTCGTGCCTTACAACTAGAGTGAAGGTTTATTTCACGTAGAATTGCACAGGACGGAATCGGCTTTTTCGCATGTAGGACAAAAAAAGGTTTTGCTTAAAAAAATAGAAATCATGAGAAAAAATACTCAACGGGACGAACTATCTCTCGGGCGCCTTAGTGTCGTAGATTTTGTTTGGTATGGCAGCTGACATACCTGTCATACCGGTGTACCCGCCTGTTGATGCCCGGGAGATTTTCACGCTTGACGCCTCATCAGGGCGATGTTCCTAAGAGTGTCTGGAGATGAAAACCAGTGAGCGAAGAGATTCGATTAAATAAAGAGTTGAATAAACTCGACGATGAAAAATTGTTCGTGATGTAAAACCAAGAAAATACATTTGAGGAGGAGAGAAGTCCGTGGAATATAGTTTGACTCATGAGCGGTATAGAAATGAGTCAATTCTTTACACTTAATATTCCTCATAACACTATATAGATATCATTTTTTACTGTCAATAAAAAGAATTTGATTGAAACCACGTCAAATCCTTTTTATCAAGGAGTCGAATCGTCTCTAGAAGTGAGTATAGTTGGTAGTACTGAAGCTTCCTCACTTCCTCAAAGGACCAGCTGGTACATTTGGCTCAGAAAATCAACGGGAACATAGATTAGTTTCAAGTCAAGAAGAAGTGTCTTGATCTATGCTTACAAAGACACACATTTTTATAAATCGTAATAAATGGCCGAAATGTGCTAGAACAATCAAGTGCATTAAATATGACATCAAGTTATTTATAATTATTTAAATGATCCTCATTCATTTTCAAAATAAGTAAATTTATAGAAAAAATGCGTCACATTAACCACGAGAATACACTTACGAGGGGATCCTCTTTTAAACTGCTTCAGTCTATGTAGGCTACCCGCCAAACAGAAAAATTCCGATTGCTTGTCGTAGACAATCAATGAAACGAACTGTAAAACAAATAATAATTCATTTCACCGATTGAAAAATGCTTCTAATGCTCTTTTCAAAGACTGAACACCATAATTATTAATTATTTAATTATTACTAGGAGACTTGTGTTTAAAAGCCAATGAATAACTGTGAACATCAACAATTGACCATAAGACAAGAAAATACAATACAATTCAACGACCATAGTTTTGAGGTGTATTCTTTACAACGAAAGTGCCGTAATTCTTTTCATTCGATAAAAGCTCGTTCCTCGAGATATTACATTCTAATAAGTACACAGGTTTGAAACATCTCTGAACTTTTTGGACTTTAACAAACTAGTACGATGAGACTAGACTACTTTTATATATCTACCATTTTGCCAGAACGTCTCTCTCATTCCATAAATTACGGTTCATCACTTTCAATGCAAATACTCTTTAAAAAGTTAAGTGCATAAACATACTTAGGTATGTTACAAATATTTGAAACTAAAAATATTTCGGTAATCAAATTACACCCAAGAAGTTCAAAGTTATGTTAAAATGTATGTTCAATTGAGATAATCAATTGAGTTTAAAATTGAAATGCATGCGTTTCAAAGAACTTTCACTCAACTTATTCGCTGAGAAAGAAGAGACTAAACGTTTTTTTTTCGTAAGAACGAGAGTGAAAAACAACACCAAAATTGTTCTCTTCGTAACGTATTTATTGTCACAAGGTCACATATTTATTGTCACAATTTATTGTCCCTGACATTTTAATTGCAAATTCGATCGGAGATTAATTTAATTAAAAAAGAACGTATATTTATGATTTACATAGAAAACGAACACGTTTCGCCGGTAACACGGCTTGATGAAGGGGTGGTCTGACATACTACCTCAGAGGGTGGTCTGCCACATGGCGATGTGAAGGGAGCACAACGGGAATCTCTATTCGGATTTCAGATCAGCCTTCAATTTGGTCAGCGGTCCGCTGTCACTCCTGTTCCGCTCTTTCCCCATTTGATGTGAACTACGACCTGTCACTTCCAAAATTCGTCTTTGAAATCGCAGGAAAATTTCTCTTTTAAGGGAACAACCATTGATTTGGCTTTTCTCGTTTTAGTTTTATATATATTGTATTATGTTAATTATCCGTACAATACTGAAACAACCAGGAAATTGCAGCAATGTTAACGACAATGGTAGAGACATTTTTTCGATGTCTCGAAGTGAGATATGTCAGGAGAAAAATAAAAACATCCCGGCTGAAAATCTGGTCTAATTCGCATACTTCCACACAGAGAGATATAAGTAGCAATTTATCACGCTCCCGCGGTTTGTAAAACTACTCCGTAAAGAATACTTGGATGATAAATATGATGAAACATGAAAAAGAAATCTCCATGTCTTGATAAAGTACGGTCGTGGCTACTTACACTGGGACATGAATTTACTTTCAATCGAAATGTGCGGGGAATCCCATGTAAGTGGTCTTAGAGTGTTAATCTTATGTTAGTCTGCGGAACAAGCAGCTATGACATTTTCTGAGAATGAGAGGATTTCGTATTTCTACCTCCATTAGTTCCGACAGGTGAGACTGCATGGTTAGATCCACCTGGAAGGTCAACGCAGCAGAATCCTAGTGGCTCGCCTCCCTAAACCTACATTAAACTGTTCTTTGCAATAAACATCAATCAAATTTTATGCCACTTTATACCTTCACTCAAATACTACACCAACTTTTAAGATTGACATTTCTCCCCATAAAATATGAACATATTTTCTTTCTAATTCCCCTAGAGTAGACACCCTCCCGCCCAGCCACCTCGGGACCAGACTGTATAGACTGGATTAGAAAAATAACCGGACCAACAAAATATAGATGGTAAAAATGAATTATTACATGATGCAAAATTATCACTAATTTCAATTTTTCATGAAAATTTTGCAAACAAACATCGACTATTCAACTATTTGTATAATCTTTTAAATATCTGAAAACAATTTGTATTAAATTCTCTGATTATTATTAATTTCAGCATACGAGTACTCTATTTTAATGAACATTTTTGTAATTACTACTGTATATAATTATTATTAAGACCATTTTTTACCAATAGCTAAATATATTCCTGTATTTTGAATGTAGACCACTGAAGGAGACAGTATAAGCTGTTGAAAGCCGGTTTTGGAAAATAAATAATTTTCGGTTGACCCTGTTTTTCATTATAGCAAGTAAATCCACCGTTACTATATTAGAACAATTAAATAAGNCGGTTGACCCTGTTTTTCATTATAGCAAGTAAATCCACCGTTACTATATTAGAACAATTAAATAAGAAAGAATTTTGTCTTGAAACTGACCAGAAAGATTTTAAACTCTCCAGGTAGTAGTTCACAATGATTACAAAAAATTAAAATGTATTTAACTCGAATTTAAGAATTGGAAAATAAATAAGGAGCTCGAGTATCTCAATCTATTTTTGTAGTATTGTTTTCCAACTGAATTTACTATTTTCTGGAAAAGTGCAGTTCGTTATTCCATAGCAATGGAAGCCACTGAAAT
The DNA here is from genome assembly GCA_002313205.1 of Laupala kohalensis. Classification (NCBI taxonomy): domain Eukaryota; kingdom Metazoa; phylum Arthropoda; class Insecta; order Orthoptera; family Trigonidiidae; genus Laupala; species Laupala kohalensis. The sequence goes on along the minus strand of NNCF01126362.1, from coordinate 122,478 downwards.
CAATGATCCAAAGGAATACTGATAATTGATTGCAGAAACAAATGACAGATGAACCATTAACTGGGACAAAAGAAAGAAGAGGTTCCATTCAAACGACATTTCATACATATTTCGAAGAATCAACAAGACGGAAGGTCACTCTCAAAGATGAATATCTATGGGAGACGGAACGGCTTCTATGAGGTCATAAGCATAAATTGCGACGCAGGCAATTTCGCCACCTTCATTACCCGTCAGACAATATTGCTGCGTACACGCTCCACGCGCAGCTGCACCGTCGCAACTTCATCACCCTAACAGCTCATCTGCCCTTCCTCTCAACTATTCGCTTCCGAGAACAGAACTCGCGGATTGAAACTATGCACGCGTAATTTTATCTTCCGTTCTCCTTCAAAAGAACTTCAGGCGAGGTTCACTCTAATTTCTGATTAAAATCAGTGAGTTAACATGATACAGATACCAGTGAATACAGTTGAGCGGGTATTAGAAGGGTAACTTCTTTGGGACTCTTTTTCAGGAGATCGAAATTTTCAGGAATAGATATGAAATTATAATTCGAATGAATTAAGAAATATTTTCCGAATTCTTAATAATTGTTTCCTATGTGACAATAGTATTGTTGTATAACAATAGGTCCATTCTTGACCACTGCAGTAGCGTCCATATGTAGTTCAAAAGTGCGTCAACCCCTCTGGTAGCTCAGGTGGTAACGTTCTTTCTCTTCGCCAAGTCATCATGGGTTTAATTTCCGGTGGGGCCAGAAAAATTTGTAGTTTTTCACATAAATGTCCCAGTTCAAATAGCTGTGACTACTGACAAGCGAACCCTCCTGCCTCTATCCACCTCCTGCTAGTATCAATAACTCTAACTCTAACTAACCACTTCTACTAATCACTCCACGTGGGCCAAGTTGTTGGTAAACCCAGCTAAGCGGCCCACCTACTAACCATAGCCAACCACCCAACTCCTACCTCCTATCGCTCCATGATAGATAAGCTTCAATAGCACGCTGCATTTCCCGTTTACAAATACTACTACGGAATGGAATAAAAGTGCGTCGTTTCCAAAGGGTCAGGAAAATTTCCACCGATGCAACTAATGAAGTTTCGATTTAAAAAAAACTATAAAATAATTAAAAACAAATGAAAGAGATAATTCTTTTGTGAGGTTCAATTCGCGAGCAACAGGACAATAGTGGGCATAATAGCGTAACCTAGCATAATAGTGCGTTGCTCGGTTCGAGTACCAGTGCTGCTCAAGCATGAAAACGGATGAAGAATTAAGTACGCCCGAAATGTTGCACTCATTAATACGTCTTTTGCAATACTGAAACTGAATCCTCCCCCAAAATCGAAAACATATGAAATAAAAATGTTGTTAAAAGTTTTTGTTCATACCAATATTTTCGATCCATCGTCGTTCAAGCAACTAACTAACATTCACACGATCGAGGTAAAATATCGATGCGATAAGAAATAGGGAGAAGGGGGAAAAGGGATGAAGAATATGCTGTATTGCAGATCGACTCCAAATGTCGGGAAGAAAACTCTGAGAATTGCGATATTTGTATTGCGCAGATAATGATGACTCCAATAGTATGTATAACCCCATTATTAACGATATTTTGAATTTTTTATTTAAATTCCAATGTCTTGAATTTTTGACTTTTTAGGTATAAAAAATCTAGGAGCAGGAAGAGAAATTTTGCGAGTTTGACATACGAAGTCTTCATTCGAACGCACGTCCACATCACATTTTTTTCATTTGTTTTCGTTTTCTTGGACTCTATTGATCCTGTTCCTTAGAAATATTACCAGGGTTTTATTTACGTATTAACACTCTAGACTTATTCTTCTTGGCAATTTATAAGGTTGTTATTAATTCTACTTTCCTCTAGCAAAAAAGCCAAGCCAATTTTTTAGAATCAAATATATTTCGAAGATACATGAGAAATACGTACTTTGGAAACGAACGCAAATTTTAGCTATGAGTTTCACACAATGTTTCATAACAATAAAAAAGATATTCCCATAAGGGCACTCATAGTCGTAAGCATTATACCTAATTTGCCACTAAACTCCTTACAGCGAAAAGCCACTTTTCGTGGCGCATACTGACCGTATTTCTACAAATTAACAATTTCTGTAAAACTGTTGGAGAGGTTGGTCATCGTAAAAAAGGTTGATAAAACTGACGACGTCCGCCAAATCAGTGTTGCGTCAAAACCCTTAGATAGGGAGCAATTTACTTCCTGGAAACGGTCCCCATAAAAAGCGCTGGGAATTTCGCGTTAAATTAGATTTGTTTGGGGTGAAACGACCGAGATATTCTTTACGATATACCTCGATAAAACCTTGAATAAAAGGAAACGGTGTGATTGCTAAAGCATTTAGTTTAACGATGTCAGTGGGCAACTTTTCGAGCATTTTCACGTCATTAAATAAAATAAAATTGAATGGATATGAGTTCTCTCAATCTATAGAGTCATTTAAGTTTTATATATCTTTCAAGACTAATAATACATGGTACTATGAGGAATGTGTAATGTGAATAGGTATTTCTCTAATACAGGTTCAAACGTTAAATAAATTCATACCTCAAAAACTCGTTTTTCTGTGTAAACGCTTCCACTTTGTATCATATATCTTGATATGTTTGTTAAGAATTATTTTTTATAGTTACTACGAAAGAAATTTGGGCACTTTGTCACTTTGTACTCAATACCAGGGCGCATTTTATTTCCAGCACTGTAATTCATGAAATTCGTAATTGTTTGTAGGTAATACGAAGATGAATTTCAATCTCTACTTTGAATATCACCGTTTCTGTGCATGTCATTTCAGATATTTTTTATTCTAATAAAAATAAACTAATTCATATTAATTTACCAGAAAAGCAATTAAAAGTTTTGCTTTCTGAGAAATATATGATGCTTTAATAAAAACTCTGAGTGATAGGAGGTAGAATATGTATCCTAATCAGTTATTAAATGCAGTTAATCTCGGGATGGGTCAATTGGTGAATAGGTTTCTATTTTTATCTATTTTTCTGACTGTTTTTCTTAGCGATTTGCGATTTGATATGACTTTTCGAAAGTGCTTTCTCAATAACGACAAATCATGCATTCGTTGCCACTTTGTGGAAAACCCCATGTTTTCTATTTCTGTGTGTCTTCAATACATAGAAGTCTCTTGAAAGGTTCACACGTAATAGTACTATAGCAACTTTTTCACCTTCTATACAAAATGTTATCTTATATTTTGTGAACATAAGACTAAAATAATCTCTCATAAACTTTCATTTCTCTCATATCTCAGAAAGTTTACGGCAACAAACTTCATTTCTGATACTTTCTCACCTTTTATAACAAAATAAAGTTCTTTCACTTACATGAATAAACAATAAAAATACAGTACTTTCTTCCTGAGACAGTTTTGTTGCTTGTGAATCTTTAATAAAATATCTCTTCGTGTATGTAGTCAGAATAAGCAAGAAAAACGGAAAACACCTGGTGTTACAATGGTTCAATAACACGAGCTCATATGAACGCGACATAGGTTGTAGGTAAGTGATAGAGGAGATACTGTACAATGCAATGATAAGCACAGGACGCGCAACACATTGTAATTGCCTTTGACACGGCTAAATAAAGAATTAAACACGACACAATGTTTATGCATGATTAAAATAGTATTTGTCACGTCCAAAATTACATATTGGACTACACGCTTTTCACATTAGTACAAATCACGAGTACCGGACCAGAAGCAGAACGAACATACCAATATTCAATGAATCAACACATGCGGAAGAGTTTGAGATAATTCTTAATAAAAAATGAACTACATTGAAAAGCTGTTTTGTGATAATATACGATATTACAGCTGGAATTCTTTATTAGTTTAAATATAAATATGAATTAAAAACTATATTCGAAAACTATAAGTACGTCGATATAAATTTGAGTTGTTAAATAGATTTAACAGGAGTTGTTAACTAGATTTTAGTGGCATGAATCATAAAAACATGATTAATCCGTTGATACGTTACTTAAATCAAGATAATAAAACCTGATCTAATTAATTTGAAAAAAATAGGATGCTGCGTAAATTAACTTTGTGTTTAGGAAAATATGTAAAGTTAACAGCAACTTTTGACAGCGATGAAGTCACCATCTTTATCTACTTTGTTTTCCTGAAAATATATACAGAATTCGTATTTCCATAATAATTTCTTTACTGTTTAACAGGAAGGTGGGATAAATGTTGAGAATGGGGACGCATATATTGAACAAGGAAAGTTCAAAGAGGTATAGAGTAATGAACGATAAATTAGATGACATTTTCATTTATCTCTTCTTACACATTGCCCATCCTAGTATGTGCCAACGATTCAATAGAAGCATACTTTGAAGCGATGATTTGAAGCTAACAGACCGGATTTTGTTTCAGACCGGACAGCAGAATGACTCGAATATAAGTACACTTGCTCACCAGACTCTGTTAACACCTTTGCCACGGTTCTTAGCTTCAACGAAATCACATCATAGTTTTTAACTTTTTCAAAAGGAAATGACTTATCTATTGACAAAATTACTCATCTGATTAAAGGTGCAATTGGGGTCGTAAAACGTGTGCATGAAGGAAAACAGTTTGATGAAGCCATGACAACTTACTACGAGTGATGTACATACATGAACAGATTTCTCCAGTATTGTAGTCCCAACGGGATCGAAATGTTTCTTAAGTGCATTACTACTATTAACGTCCATTATGAAATCTAATAAAATAAATAATTAAAAACTTGCGACCATTGATGGACGAATAATATTTTTATTTTTTGTTAAGAGTGGATTAACGCCGTCGTCAGGTGATCAAGTAATAAAAAATTATAACAATAAACATAACAACAGGGCAAATAAACATCATATAAACATAAAAAAAGGGTTAAATACAAGAATCCAGGAACACGAAAGAAAGTTAAAATCAGTTGAACCAAGTGTAGTTTCCTCACATTGCATTAATAATTATCATTTTATGGATTGGGAAAATATATTAAAGTTGGACGAAGAAGCTAATTATTACATACGTTATATATCAGAAATGATATTTATAAAGAAATACATATGACAGTTTGAACCTACGCACAGACACTGAAAAACTATCTGGTTTGTAAAATACAAATATTATAATGTGTTTGTCTTTCTGCTTCTTTGTAAACATATTTTATGTTTATATAATGTTCATTTGTCCTGTTATGTTTATTGTTATAATTTTTTATTACTTGATCACCTGACGACGGTGTAAATCCACGTCGAAACGTAGTGAGTTATTTACAAAAAATAAAAATATTATTCGTACATAAAAGGTCGTAAGTTTTTAATTATTTATTTTATTAGATTTCAGAAAAATAATATATGGAATGTTCGTAATTGAATTTTCGAATTCATTTACTATGTTCTCAAATGCATTCGATCTTTACAAATGTTTTCAAATGCAAATGCAATTTCATGTTGGTTCACGACACAATTGACCAATCGTTGATCACTGAATCGATTTTTCAATGTACTGAACTAAAACTAATTGATTGGAAATATATTAACATATTTAATATTCAGTTCGGATGAAAGTATGTTATCTTCATCTTTTTTCTTGAGGAAAAGCATCATCTCCCTTAAGGAATATATCAGAACACACCATATAAGACGAATTACGAATTACGTTTTTATGGACGATTTCGATATATTTTTGCACGTATATCGAAGTTTATTTATATAGTTTTTCTCGAAGAAAATCTTCTTTTTCTATATCCTGAATATACTGATGAATGATAGCTGAAAATATGACTTTCTTATCCAGTAGCGAAACGAACAACGTTGCCAGTTACAGCCGCGCTTAATTTCAGTGCCACTATATTCGACAACATCGCATTTCGTGCGAGTCGTGAAAATAAATGACCAAGAGAATAAGTGATTCATCCAGACAACATTGTAGCGTTGGCTTTATGACAATTAACGGCGCAGAAGCGAGCGGCCGAGAGCAGTAAACAAGTGAGGCGCACAGGGCGACGGAGGGGTTGTCTTGTTAAGCGCTAAGTGAGAGTTATACGCTCTTCTGCAGGTCATATGCGCTTAAGAAGAACGATGGCTTGGAGGCGGCGCCGGCGAAGGAGCTGTTAACTCTAGGATAAGATGAAGCACATCCCCCAAAAAACTTAACATGGGAACGCGAAAAAAAACTGTAATCTTATAAAACACTTCAGCGTTCCAAGACTTCATTTCAGTACATCATCGCAAATGGACAAAGAATACTTTAATTGTAGAAGTGTTGTGTTATTATTTCGTTTTATAAATGGTGAGGAGGAAGGGAGAAAGAATTTTAACTGTGGATGGATATTGGATCTGGTGGGTTATAAAAGAAATTATATTCCATCAATAGACCGTGTTAAATAATTTAAATATTATTTAAATGTTATTCGTAGTCATTCAGGATATCACTGCTCGTATTGTTAGATGATTGAACACCATAGTATTCAGCATGATGGTCTGGAGGAATCGACAATTATTTCTTCCGTGTTCTTCACGTGGAGAAGATATGTGATAACTTTCGGACAGGTGAAAACGGTGACAAGCTGGGAATCGAATCTGGGACTCCTGCTGTATCGCAGAGTTGTTAACCACTACACAACCCCGTCGACTTCCAAAACGGTACACCATTTCCACCCCCGGAACGCCGTGAGACGCATTCCCATAAGTGAACCCAAGCGACATACTATAATGTGTGCGCTTAAGTACAGGTTTCAAACATACCTTCGTGTTAAGGTTCGTTATGGTATTCCGTGATCCTACGTGAAGAAGATAAGTGATAACTTTCGGCCAGTGAAATGGAAGACATAGAGGTTAACACCCCTGCAATCAAAGCAGGAGTCTTGGCAACATTTTTACCTGGCGGAAAGCTGTCATAGAGGAATCGAACTCGTCTTAAAAAAATCATCTTAACACGAAGAAGTTCACGATTCGAACTTCATTAGGTGCACTTGAAAAAAAAATCATTTTTGTCATCATGATGAACATGTTAACTAACCTGAACATATAAATTTCTTTTTGTGATTATATAAAAACCAGGTTTTAAATGTCCACTCCGTTTTAAATATACATCATTGCTGGTCGAGTATATAGCTCGGTCATTCTGCTATTAAATATTTAAGAGTAAAGTATCTTTATTTAAGAGTAGAGATATTTCGCCCAAGATTGTTTCTAAAAAAAGTGGTTAGATACTAGATAGGGGTCATGAAACATTTTTTTTTTTGCCTTCAACATAAGTTTATGGTTTATGGCTTTTGGAGAGGTTTATAGAGAAAATGACTAGGCGAGTTTTATCAAAATCGCTCCGTCAGTTGATCATAATCATATGGCAGACAGAGAGGGAGGGAGGGAGGGAGGGAGAGAAAGAGAAGAGTGATGCAAACTGAATTAGACCATGCGAGAATTATAATAATCTAAAACCGACTCGGAGGGACCATCTTCTGTGACATATTCATCATGCGGATTGCATCAATCTTGCAGTTGTTGTCACTCACATGTTAAACGTAGATAAGAAGTACAATAGAATCAAAAGTATTTATCGATTAAAAATTTTTATCTTTCAGAATAATAAAAAAAATCGAATAAAATATCCTGATGTAGATGGGTTTATCAGACGATTTAGCACTCAGTTGGTAAATAAGAAAAATGAATTCAGGGTTCCATTAAAAAAATTTCAGTCTTTCAGAACTAATGGGGAACATATGTTTACAGAAGACCCCATCACAATTGAATATAATCTAGTATATTCCAATTTTATTTTTTACATAAAAAAGCAAAAAGAACGAAAGAAAACGATTATTTGCACGAATATTTCGTGAAAATGGACGCTGGATTGTTTCACAACCGACCATCCCAATCGCGCAGGAACTTGTCCCCTATCGCGAAGGACTAATTTTACGTGGATCAATCAAGGTTCGAACCGCCTTCCCTATAGATGGTAGACAAGCATTTATCAGTACACCACTGATAAAAAAATATTACCAACCCTTTTAGTTTTAAATAATTAGTTTTCAAACAATTCAACAAATGTACCCACAATGTTTATATTACAAATAATTTATATCATTAATATAAATATATTAATTTATAAAAGCGTTTACCTTCCTTGAGCGCTGCGTATGCAGACTCCTTGCGGCACGCCTTCGACGCCTTCAGCACCTCGAACAGCACGCAGTACCTGCGAACACAAAACATCGGGTTAGATAATTTCGTTCTAATGTGACACACGTGGACTTGACGCATAAGACCAGGAAGAGGTTCAAACCTAAAAGACCAACTCTAGAAATTGTCACAAGTCATGTCGCTATGAACAGCGATCTTTTCAAACGAGAGCTAGCAAAGACGTATATGTGTATATGTGGAAACGTACAAGACACAGTTGGACACATTATCTACGATTGCACTATTAATGGAGAAGAACGCGGAAAGTGGATAGAGAAAATTAAAAAGAAAGGCATATTTGACCTGAAGATTTATAGAAGATGAGCAAATGTTTTTGCATTTTGAAGAATTTACTACGGAGACTATGTTGATGACGCGGGCGGCGAGGATGATTCAGTGAGAGACCATAATTATGAGGAAGTCCTGGTACTGCTCTACAGGATTACTGAGATGAATATCACAAATGAAATAAAATGTGAAGGAAGATACGTAATGACCAGAGTCAGGACAAGAAAGGTTTGACAAACAGATCTTAGCACCCTTCAGGTCGCTTGGGCAACAAACGAGGACGATAGGAAATTCCACTTATTTGAATTAGTATTCATTCTGGAAATTATATTCTTAGAATTGTGAAATATTTTTACTTGGAAGTAACCTCAAGAAAGAAAACATACAATTCAAGATTAACATGAAGTATGATACTCTCTGACCAAAATTAACCGAAATTACTCGATATAATAATTTATACGAATAGTTTAACATTACACGTTAACCGCATAGACAACCTTAGTCAGTCGTAGTAAACGTCACTTTGGAAAAATACAATTAACATAGTTATATCTTTAGCATTTGGATAAGAGTGCATTCCTCGTTTTTTTCTTTTTTTTAGTTTAACGAATCTATCCCTAAAAGAAAATTTTCCTATCTCAATATGTTAAGCACTACAAATTCTTCTCTATATCGTGATATGAAAAACTAGAGAGACGTTGTTTGCCGTAAATTTCTGCACCACACTTATCATGTCAACCTTGCTTCTATTCCAAGAGGAAAGTGGTATAGCCATCTCCTTACAAAGCAACACATAATGCAGTTAAAGCATGCTCAAGGCGGAATTGCCTCCGTTGATGGATCGGTACCTTCTGCTGATGGCCTTCGAAAGCCAGCTCAAAGGTTCATCATTAGTCTTTGGCGTTTCACCGCAATATGAAGACATCCCTGAACGTCTTGAAGACGATAGTGGGGTTATATTCGTATGCTCCACACCATTTTCTTCTTGGATCTCTTATTTCGTATTCAAAAGAAAATTATGTAATGAACTCAATCATATTTAATGAATCATTAGATTTAATTCTTCGCCTTAAGGTTCTCGTCAAAAGTTTTTCTTCCATATTCCTAATAAGAGAACTGGTGTAATTTTTTAAAAATATCTTGAACTAGTTTTGAAGTTCTCAATGATAAGTGCCGTGTATGTTCACGTACATACTTATGTATAAATTAAGTAAATGGATGAATGAATAAATTAAGACCGAGCTTTTAAACTATTCCTTCTAACATGTACCAAGAAAATAAGAGACATATTTGTTAAGTTTAAATCTTAACAAATAATTTTATATGTGTCGTTGTTTTGAAAGCCTGAAATGCAACCATAATAGCGTGACCTTACCACGACAGCTTGAGATTAATTTAGATGTCAAATCAAAGAGCAGCTTATGGAGAAGAAGAAATGGATTACAATTTAATAGTCAGCGGATAAATATATTAAAAAATATTGAAGATGGTTTTTATTGTAAATTTATTTTATTGATATATTGATTTAAGCTCTAAAATATGTACATATCACCTGTCACTCCTGTTCCCTCACAGACGGAACTACACTATTATTTTCTTCTCGAAGCTATGTTTTAATAAAAAAAAAAAAGATTCAATGCACAAACTTCACTGGAGTTGTAAAGCCATTTTGACGTTTTGAGGATGATGTGCATAGCTCATGAACTGGATACGGCAGTCAAATGTTTCTTTTCAATTGTTTCTGAAAACAAAAACCTAATCACTGAATAGAAAGATTTAAGGATACTATTTTTTTTTTGTGGGGCATTAGGGCTCGTCAACATCGAGGTCATTAGAGCCCTTAAAACTTGTACAGGTAGGAAAAATGCAGTTACGCATTAGGGAGAGCCAACATGACTCTCCCCGCGTGTGGGACTCGCCGAATAACTCAGCCATACCCACGAAAAACCCTCCTGAATTACAAATCAAAACTCAAATCCCAGCATCTCTCAAGTCTTTACTTAAAACATTTATTTAAATAGAAGAAGAAAGAGGAAAATGAAAGATACCCTAGCCCTAATAGCGTCGGGATCGAAAAGAACAAGAGGTGACCAAGGAAGGTCAGGAAAGAGAAACGAAGGAGCCTTCCACAAGTAAGTGGAAGTAATGCCAGACTCAGCTCGGGGCCCCGTGTTCGCCAAACACGTACTTACTAGATGTAAGTCCCCTGGGGGGAAGGATACTATTTACCACTTAACTTCACTCACCAATACTATCAAACCGCCAGTATTTATGAATAAAACTTTCAGGATTTATCAAAGGGTCCTAAGAAAGAATATTTGTACAAAATTACAAAATTGATGATAATGCCGCTGGCACTCGGAGAGTAGAAAATAATTCCTTGTAGTAATAATCAATTCAAAACGTACAAATGTAGACAGTGTATTGAAAGATAAGTAAATGTCTATCTTCCATTGGAAGCCAGTGATGAAGTTTCTATAGTACTCCGTAGTAGAAATGGCTCGTGAAACCTCACCCTCTATTACGATCTAGAGTTGCAGCTGAGCGCGAACTATTGATTAGAACGCCCTTCTAGGAGACACAAAGGTGGTCTGTGGAATGAAGTTGCAAATATAGGTTACACAGACTGAATAGCAGAACGAATTTTATCAGAGCCAGAAACGATCGCTGTTCAATATGTAGAACAATTGCGATCGGGCTGATACATTAAGAGAGTGAAATAAAAAATAAAAAAACCCTGTTTAAAAACAAGTTTTATTTAAGCGATGTACTAAAACGAATAAAATAAGTTTGCGTGTCTAATTATTAGTGTACAGAAAGCTTGTTGCGCGAAATGCTCATAAAAGTAGATACTAATTAATTTCATAGGACAGTGGTTGGTAAGTAACTACTTATCAAAGTATGTACTTTCGTAACCATTCGCGTAACAACCTTCCATATATTTCAATTTCATAAAATAATTTAAATTGATTTTGTAACCTAATAACTTTATCTTAATTCTGAATTTAATCAATTAAGCATAAAAAATACGGCTAATATTATAGTAAAATAATATTATAGTACATAAAATGGTAATATGAGAATTTTCTAATTTTTACTACAAAAAATATTTAAGAAATAAAAAATAAATAAGGATATAGTACACCTCTATAACAGTATATTCATTCATTAGAGGTGTTTTTTTTTGAAATGGAGGAGGCAGATCAACAAAGTCACGTGGAAAAACATTAAAGAAAGTTGTTCAGCAAGAAAAGCATCTACGATAAATCCAAACATCCTATTTTCAAGCTATATTTTCCGCTCGAAGGTCCTGCCTTATTAGAACAAAGTTTATATATGACGTACATTTAATCATCACATACGTTTTCGTGTCATTTCTGAAACTCGTTTTTGCATCTCGGTTACATTCAGCTGTCGCCTTGTGTGAACTCCAACTGTACTGTGAAATGATTGTTTCCGAATTAAGGAAAACGAGATTGTATTGACTCAATGAATACCTTACAACACCAAATTCAGCTACTTATCAAAAATTACATTATTTAAAAAAATCTTTGGAAAGTTGATATGGGGATAGGCCTCGTCACTTCGTCGCTCTTCTTAGATGAACTTATAATTTTTTTAAATTCACACATTCATTTAAAAAGTATATTCAGTTTAATTAAAGGTATCATTTTTAAAGTGAATTGTACTCATTCGATGAGAAAGTATCAAACGAATTCGACAGCGAAACATTCCATGACGTTTTTTTGAAACTTTGGGAAATCGGAGCAAAACATCAACTCAGAGGGATAAAGTGATTTGTGAAACACCCAATATTTCCCAAAATGATAAGTTACACCAGCATATTCGACGAAGTGTCGCTTTATGGGTTGTTATGAAAGTAAGCTGTGCACGCCAAGAGAGTGCGTCGCTGTTGTTCTGCACAGCGAAGCCGTTGCCAGAGAGTCGACGTTGCGACGCTAACGCTGCAGCGGCCACCGTCGTAAACGTGCCGCAGCGCTCATAAAGAGGAGCAGCGAGCAACGCTCGATGGCTGCGGCAAACGACCGATCGCAATAAACAGGGCATAGCGTCTCGGAAGCGCTTCCGCCGAGAGTCGTCAGGTAGGGGACACACGAATTATGTCTCCCGTAAAGAAGTGAAACAAAACGAAGACTCATTAAATTTCGCTTTATTGATCCTATTAACGGCAAACATTTATTGTGGTCGTAAAATTAAATAAGACTCCGAATTAATTTGATACTCGCAACAGCCAATATATACCCTTCACTTGTAACATGCTTTTGAGGTCATCTTCATCAATAGCTCAATGGGTTCTTTGAATTGTTCAAACGAAACTTTTATCCCTGCGAAAGAAACGGGAATAGATCCAGAAACTAAGTTTAAATAATTAATCATTTAGCTTCTAGTACTTGAAATGCTTAACAGTTCATACGTGTGAAAATTTCTTATGTGAATTTTCCCTACAAAGGGGGCTATAACTTTACAACCCTTACATAAGTATAATATTCTAAAATTAACAGTATTATTTGTAATACGCACACCAGTGAGTGGTCAAGTTAATTAGATCTATACTTTCAATTGGTTTTACATTTGTCTTTATTAGAATGTATTATGAGTATGTGTAGGATTACCCCTAAACCCACTCCCACTTAGGGGCTCTAATGACCCTNAGTCCTAAAGCCCAACCCCCCCCCGCCCCCCCCAAAAAGAAAACTTAGTCCCACTTCATTAATCTCGTTTAGTTACCAAGTAAGATGTTTGATACGTAGTATTGTAGCAATCTTTTCTGGAATATTGTTTGAACAGAATTAAGTAAGGTGGTATCATGTGATATGTAAATAAAGAAGAAAACAGTATATGAGGAAATAAATCAAAATCCTTTAAGTTTGTGGATGGCAAATGTAATTAACGTTGGAAGAGGAACTTTGAATGAATGGAAAAGTGGAAAGGATGCCTGAGTTTAGTTTCTCCATTTGTCTCCTTAGGTGATAAGCTTCTTATGTTTCATCACATTTATAAAATGTATGATGTGGGTTCTGTGTACTTTACTGGTCGGAATACCCCATTTGATTACTATTTAAGAATAAGCAGACAGTCCCAAAATTAAATAAATTTTTAAAAAAAACATGTTTATAGAAACTAGACTCATTTCATTCTCTATCATTAATAATAGTCTTTCGCTGCCACAAGAGTTTTTAAAATTGCTGGAGTAATTTCAAAATTAGCGAGGTTATTTCGCTCTTAGAGCCCCGAGGAGGCCTCCTAAATCTTAAATCGAAATCGGTTCGTCTGTGGGACCGGGGAGAAAATTTAAGATTTTTTCTTATAAAATGGATTTTTCCTGACAGCAAAATATGCTTTTATTTTCATACTTGCCCTTTTTCTTTCCAATGCTTACAACTGTAACAAGCAGAATCGAATTAAAAAGTTTGAAATCTAAATTATATACAATTTCATAATATCCTTGTGAATACATTTTGCCTGGGAACAGATTCAACATGGAATAAATCTTCACCTTTTCCAACTTTCTTATTTCTTCAAATCTCTGCCTTGTCTGTTATTTTGCTTCAGCCAAAGAACTTCTCCCCTTTCTCCATATCTTATTTTGTCTTTTATTCAACATCCTTTCCCGGAGAGGAGGTTTTATATTCCATATTTTCTCCGCGCAAACTGCATTAATAAATGTCATCAAGAAGATAATTAATCACAGATATATTTGGAAATCTGAATACTGCAGGAAGTTCCTAAACCATTAATATTAAGGGTGAAATAATGTCAGGTGAAAATACTATTTATTATGAGATGACGGGCGTTTTGATTTTCTTATTTTGCATCGAAAGTGAAGACCACATGATGAAGACCACATGTGGTATACTCGTACGTTCGTTTTATTTCAATCATTTTGAACTAGTTACTCTTTGCCAAGAAGAACATTTTTAAGCAGATCACAAAAACTTCCATGTTCAGCTATGACACCACAGAAGTACTTTCCAATGTGTGTGTGTGTGTATTGAAAGTGTAGAAGTGGTACTTGAGTAACTAACATGTGAGTATTTTGTTGAAGCCAGTAAAACATCGTACAGGTCAGTGACCCAGTCATAGTCGAAAAGTGTGTGTTCTATCGTAATAACATAGGCCGTTCTCAATATATTTCTTTGTAGGATTTCAAATTTATTTTTTAAGGAACGAAGTTTCATCGGAGATAGTATATGACATAATACGTATAAATTTTAATAAGATTCACTGACTGTAAACTCTACTAATATATAAATGTGAGAGAGCACTTCTATATTGGCAAGAAATTTTGAGTTCCATGTTGGAAGGAATCTTCATAAAATTCGATGTCACTAAGGAGTAAACACGATATCTCATAAAATTTACGCGATCAATATCGTGGGAATTCAGCTATTTTGATAATAAATTTCACTGATATGTAAAATTATATTGTTTAAAACAAATGCGACATAATTCAGTTAACAGCCTCTGATCGTCATTAACTAGTGGTGTGTCTCAACCATTTGTCATCCCATTCCCGGTATGGCATTTTGCTTTTGTTGATAACTCTTAAGATAGAAAAATCCTTTGAAAATTGTGGTAATTTTACCGAAGTGTGGACAGCATTTAAACAAGTTAGCGAGTTCAACCTCCATGTCCCCAAGTAATATATACATTTATCTAGCGATTTAAACAAATTGGTACAAAAGTAGATCTACCGTGGTGATATCCTGAGTTACTTTGTACCGCTGAGAATATGGTTATTGTTGCTCAAGTTACCACAACAATCTGCAAAAACATAAATTGATAAATATTTTAGAAAGAAGAATTTGCGGAATAGTAAACTAGTTGAAATTCAAGCTATGCAGTCCTAGGATAATGCAAGCGTTGCATGAAGGCGACCGAGACCAGCGGTGGTTAAAATTTCCAAAAACTGGACATAGAGTGAAAGGTTCTTGATAGGGTTCCTTGAAGAATGGGTTGAGTATATTAATATTTGATGCGCCAGAAGCGATTCTGAAATTTTTTTCACTTTACTAACACCATTATTATGTAAAAGAAGTGTTAAAAAAGATAATACTTCTGAAAATACAATGGAAACTTTGAGCACTTTCTGTTACATTTAAGATAGAACTGTAACATTATAGTTACCATATTTTAAACAACTGCATTTTCGGAACACCAACTAGCGCCATGCTTTATAGACTCTGTTAACATAGAAATCCAGTACACGTAATACAACCAGATTCAATGGTTTGTTATGTTGAGATGGAAGCGATATTGCATATGATATACGCCTCCTAAGAAAACTGTTGATATTAGTGGTTCTAACTTGACGAGTCTCTCGAATTATTTTAAATTTATTACTTAATAAGGCTTTCACGTTGTCCTCCCGGAATACCACAACAAGTTATGTGTTTGGCTTAGAAGGCCCTTATCTTCCTAAGTAATATCATGTAAATTATAAGATATTAAGGTGGAGAGTTTTAATGTGATGTTAGACTCTGTATATTGACATAACAAATATTTTATTTGAAATCTCTTAAAACTTTATTTATTATGAACAAGAGAAGATTATTCATTACTCAACATATACGAAATATTGATGTTTTATTATATAAAACCTGGGCTCCAGAACTTCTCTCAGATATTTCATAAGTTATGTCATTCGGGTATTCTTTTGAATTCTCCTCTTTCATAAAAATAATGCTAATGCATTCGAATCACTTTTGAAAAAAAGTATCATAATTCTTTTGATTGTAATAATTTAATACTAATGTTTGAACCAACGCATGCTGTATTAATCAATGGATACTCGTCTCGCCATTGTTTTCAATTTCGTTGCTTCAATGGCCCGGGCCCGCTTGAAGATGGAAGTGGACTAAAGAGCGACCCCCAGTGGGCGACCCCCAGTGGCGACCCCCATCGACCCAATCAATCGAAATCACTCTCTCCCTCTCATGAAACGATTCACTCATGAATAAAACAAACGCCGCCTGAGCTTAGAAACTCATCACATGGACTCGACGGAAACAGTGATAGAAAAGGGAGGTCGAGTTTACGTATCCAGCCTACGTGATTGATATCCCGTTCTGATCTTTCAAGTGAAGTCGGAATGATAGACATCTTGACAGTCCACATGGTGCCGCTTCGAAACCGTTGTTAGAACGCGTCGTATGTTGTAATCAGCACGACACGAACGAGATGATTATTTCTTGCTATAGTTGGGAGAAAAGCTATGCTGAGTTTATCAAACAATGCTGGTAGCAAAGAATTGTTTTCCTCCGTATCCCTCGACTATGCACTGTAACTCACCATGTATGAGTCAATTAGTAACAGCGTTAGCTAAGATAATGGACACTGTTAAATGTAAATAAGATCCTCCCAATTTTCATCTTGCATGCTAAAAAGTATCTATTTTAAATAGACTTTATTATTATAATTATTATTGTTATTTTGAAGTGGACAAATTACATTGTTCATTACACTGTGTTCAAATTCAATCCAAATGGATGAGTGAATGGCTCCAAAAATAGTAAACAATTTGCTGAGGAATGCAATCACCAGTCATTTCGGTCCCCCATGAGTGAGAAAATGGAGTGGGTAGGTGACTCAAGTCTCTTCTGGGTCTGAGCGATTTTCAACTTTCACTTCGTTTGTTTATATTTACCTGTTGCTCGAGAACATTAAAGAGTTTTATGACATAATTCGAGTGATTTTGTATTTGTATGACATAATCCGAGTGATTTCTCACTTTGCATTTCACGAAAACGAAAAAATGAAAAACCAGGTTAATTCTGTGTGTTTAACAGACTTTGTTTGGGATTTCGAAACGAAACAATTATCCAAAATTCCACTTTTAACTACTCTGTGTTCGATTAATGTAGCAAAACCAAATTTCTACTGACAATAATTAAAACAATATCTATGCCGATATTGGAATAGGAGATCAATTTATTCAAACTGAAAAAATTAAAAATTTTCACATACAGCGACTATTAGAATTGTGAAAGAAATTCTCTGATAGCATTAAGTATTTCAAAGCCCTTGTCCACTGTCTCTGTACGTCTGAACACGATGCGTTCATTGGAAGAGTGGAAGGAAGCCTTGGGATTCGCTAGTCCATGGCCTTTTGGCACAAGGCGAAGCTGCCAAAGAGCGAGCGAGTAAAGGAACGAGAAACTCCGAAGGCTTCACTTCATCCACTAGTTGCCAAAGCGGAGGCGAGATCCTTCCTCTTCAAGATGTCTATCCTTCCGCTATGTTTCTCTTCCAGCCATTCCTTCCATCCTTCTTTATTTTATTTTGTGAAATTATTCTTGGGTATATATAATTAACTTTTTCATTAGTATAAATTTCAGGATTGACCCACAAATAGGACTCATGATGCTTCAGAATAGGGAATATCACCAAAAACTAGAAACCAAAATTAACTTTATCAGATTTCCAAACATTCTATGTATTAATTAAAATGCAAAATTAATATAAAAAACTATTCCCTATTCCCTGGATCATTAGGGGAAAATGTTTAGGAAATACAAGACATTTCATGAAATGATTTCATTAAAATACCAATCATCAGGTCCACTGTATCACAAAAGCAATGAATGACGTATACAACGGTTTTCATTTTGAAGATAAATAAACGTAATAAAATAAATAAGAAATATAATATAGTTTCTTTGGCCCAATATTTTAATGTCAATTCTCAGTATTTCCTCAACGTTTATTAAGCTATGAAATCATCAGTTAGGAGGCAGTCGGGGAACTAATTACTATCTTCTTCTGAACATCGAGCGGTGAGTTTCATACGTAGATAGAAATTTAAGAATATTCCTCGTTTACAAGAATACTTATCGCTACAATTCTCATTTATTTTGTATTGAAAACATGAGAGAAATAGTAAATACTTAAAATGTAATTTAACCTTCAAAAGTTCCTAAAATAATCTCCATATGTACTTCATTTTTCACGAAACCTTTCGTTACTGATTTGAGAAGAACAGTTGTACTCAACATTTTATGTAATGTACTAAACAAAATTTTATCGTCACGTTGCCTTATCGAAACAAAATTCATACAATGCACCTTCTATCCTCAATATTGAAAGATTGAGTAACCATTTGTCTTTGTGTCACAGGTCTTTCATTAACAATCGGTTTAATAAACACGAAACAACCACAGAATAATATATTGTACATGATAATAACTTGTACATGTAAATGTTTTGCGTTAAATTACAAACATATTGACATTCTATTAGTATTATAACTCGTAGCTAACTTTTTATCTTATGTAGGAACTTTTGCTGAAATTTTTGAATCCGCCTCTGCCTTAGGGCCCTTGATGGAATTGATGGGATGGTCCCTTGTTTGCTTCCGGAGAGTAAATTAGTTCATTGTCCTCCACGTGGTCATACGCAGTTTGTACTGTTTTTTGACAATAAATTTATTATTTATTATGAATCAAACTAATTTTCAACCAAAAACGCTATAAATCTTACTAAATTTTTAATTAAATGAATGCATTTTTTTTGCATAATATGAATAATATTTTTTGCATGAAAATGATTCTGAATCTGTAACATACCAAAAATACCAATTGAACGAACTCTATGCGTCACATGAAGTGCAGTTAGCCCACTATAAACAACGAAGAAATTCCACATGGTTTCAGTAGTTTGAGACGTGTTACAGTGCCAACTCAATCAACGGGTCGGTCGGAAACGCGTAACTAATTAGAAATTAAGTTATTGTAAAACGCACCCACTTGTATTACCCCAGTACAACAAAGAAATTGTGAAATTATCTCTTAGCGAAGGGATGGAGAAATATTGCCAGACTTGTCAAATGATCAAATATGCAAATAATTCACGAATAAAATCAGAAATGAAATTCAAGTGAAAAATGCGAGTGAAATACATTTCTGTAACTATTATGCAACAGGATATGAAATCATGTAAAGGGTTCTAATGACCTTGCCGTTGACGAGCCATAAAGCCCCACAAAAAATCATGTATCACCAAAAGTCACCATGTAAGCATATTTCCATTATTCAAGTCTCAAAAATAAAAAAAAGCTTAACTTTTTTCCATTCATTTTCTTTTTTCACCAATTTTAGAAGATTTTTAAAATAAATACTAGAATAAACAAATAATTTCGTTTTATTAAAGATATCAAATAATTCGTAAATAGTATTTTAAAAAGCCTTTAGAAAACACATTAATATCTTGCGAAATCGAATATTGTCATCAAATACAAGAAGAAATTAAAAAATTATTCTAATTAGTAATCAGGAATCACCCTGATCATTCGAAACACAAACACTTAACAAGTCTAATACACATTTAACTTCATTTTAATAGTTTCTTGCACGGTGTCCATCAATCCAAGCGGGAAAAAACTGGTACTTATGGAAACACAATTTTTGGTATCGGTTAATCAATACCTAAAGCTATCTATAACAGTATTATACTGGTAACAAACTTTGTTTTAAAAATAGTCTTGACTTAGTTTCAAGTATCCCTTCAATTACTTAAGAATTATTACCCTCTGTCTGTGAGTTAAAGATGTATCTTAAGGTGAGCAGAAAAGCACTTTATACCAATAAAACCCACCACTAATGAAACAACTACAAAGGCAACACAGCAAGAGGTGTGTCGTGCGTTCGACAATCCAAATGCAAGTACGAGCCTATGTTAGCTTAACTGTCAAACATCTCACATGTTCCGGGCCTCAGTCGGTTTGTACTACAAGGAGATTACATATAAGCGGTAAAGACGTTTGGCACAGGTAGGAACCGACGAGGATTAGTCTATTTTGGCTGCATCTCGTAGCATACGCTTTCCTTACATTGCAGTTGAAATACTTGTGGGTTGAACAACACTCGTAATGCTATCTTGTATACGTTCACGCAACTGTACTCCAGCTTCACTGGAAAGTAATATTTATCTTTAAGTCATAATGTTTAAAAGGTGACAATACAATTTTATATTTCTGTAGTGGAAACTAAAGTTTAAAAGGTGACAATACAATTTTATATTTCTGCAGTATATATAAATTTATTGTCAAAAAAACAGTACAAACTGCGTATGACCACGTGGAGGACAATAAACTAATTTACTCTCCGGAAGCAAGCAAGGGACCATCCCATCAATTCCGATCAAGGGCCCTAAGGCAGA
>NNCF01126362.1:438-93858 GCA_002313205.1 Laupala kohalensis | reverse complement strand
GACAACGCTAAAGCATTTTATTTTTAGTATAGGATATTTCGACCTGTTGATATCTATCTTTTAAATAAGAAGTTAGCCATTGATGTGGAAGTCCACGAATGCATAAAGAATGCAATTTGGAAAGGAGAATTCCGTGATCGATGACATCGAATGCTTTGGATAAGTCAAGAAGAACACCCTGAGGAATTTCTCCATGGTCTATAGATGTGGTAACATCGTTTAAGAAAGAAAATACGGCGCTTCTAGTGGAAAAGGATTTCCTAAAACCGTGTTGATCGTCAGAGAGACTGTTATATTTTGTAAAAAAATCTAGAAGACGCTTATAGAACAATCTTTCAAGGATTCTTGGCAAGCGGGTAGTACAGAATTTGGTTGATCATTAGCAACACTGAGTTTATTTCCTTTCTTGTGTAAAGGTTTCACTTTAGCTCTCTCAAATATGTTAGCAAACACCGCATTTGATAAAGAACTATTACAAGTATTTATGTATGGATTTAATAAAACAGGAGACGAAAATTTAACAATTCGTTATTTTACCTACTTCAGAGAAAAAAGAATTAAACAACTTTGCAATATCACGTGGATTTGATTCGTTTTGGCCGTCGTTTGGTAGGGAAACGTTTCCTTTGCGATTTTCAGAAGAGGACGTGTAATTTTTAATCATATTCCACATGGTTTAAGTTCGGATGCTTATTTTAGTAGCTACGAGTCATTTTCCACAAGCCTGGAATTATAAACATCATTCCAAGCTTGCTCACGCAAAAAATCGTAAATGTGGATAAATTTATGTCGTTAAACTGCCTAGAAAGCTTGTAGATAATTCTAATAGTTTTAATACATCTTTAATAGTCAACACTTGAGTAAGGTGATCACTGTAACCTGCGTTAAACACTTGAGAGGGATGAGAGATTTTTTTGTTGATAATGATATGACCTAACAATGCTTGAGTTGAACCGGAGGGGCGAGTTGGGTCGGATAAAAAGTTTGGTGTTGTGTTTAGAGAATATAGCATATGGAATTATAGCACGTAGTATAAGGTTTTATATAGGAAATGGTGTAATACAATGACATTTCACATCCATCTTGTTCCGCAGACTTTTTGTAAAATATTTTGTTCACAATATTTTAAATTTCATTAAGATTATTCTTTTGCTAATGACCATAGCAATAATTATTTGTTGGCATTAAAGTGTTCTTGAATTAAATATTGTTTTCTAGATTTAAATGATATCTTCCCGTTTTCTCATGTTTACGATATAAAGCTATATCGAAATATATATTTGTTTTAGCAACACGCATTTATATAGAAGATGTTGATCGATGAAACTGAAAGAGAAAAATAACTAATCAATTAATTCTAAATAAATATTACGGATAAGAAAATTGTAGGACCGATAAATTATAAAATTTGATTGGCATGTGAGTAAAGGCGAGTGAATCATAATGCTGGTCTGCTTCGCGGTTGCGTTTTCAATACTTGTTTAACTAATTTACGTCCGTCCGTTTGGGGGTGCAAATGATGTCTTCGGTTGCTAACATTAACTGTTCTACCTGGATGTCTGAGGTAACGAGTTGAACTGAACTTGGATGACAGATATGGGAAAAATCATTTCATCAGATTTCAACTCAAGTACTCGATTCTGTTAGATAATTTCGTGAATTAATTTTGTGCGACATTTCCAATAAAAATATTGAAGACGTGATGAGTTAATTGACATGATAGTTTATGTATAGTCTGATAGTTTGTTTACAATGAAATAAATAATTTATTCATATTTCATCAATTTAGAATCTTGTAAGAAACAAAAACCCTAATTAGTCTTCCTCAGTCACCTCGTGAACTTCGCCAGCAACATCTGAACTGTGTGAGAGGACGTAGATAAGTATAATTTAGGGCAAAGAGCCAGTATAACTTCCTTAGAGTGAAGAGTAGCGTGTGGAGTGGATAGAAGTTACCGCATCAATACTGCGCCATTTGGAGCGACCGACCGACCGACTTCTTTTACGAGGCGTCAAGGGACCAGAAGGAGGTAGACGATAGGAGGGACACCGAGGGGATGAATTACTCAGCAGCCACGGCTCAGGCCACCTTGGACACCACCTTTTCCATCCAGTTGGCGTTGCTACCTCGGACAGCGCCCCTGACGAGACTACTGCGTGTCGCATGCGTGACGACTCTTGTGTGTGTTCCACATTACCTTCAATCCTACTGCAGTAGAATCTCTTTAATCCGACAGCTCGGGACCTGACTAATTCCGGATTTCAGATTTTTATGATCTGAGTTTTTCTCCGAGAACGTGGTTTCACGATGAATGAACGAGAGGTACACACACATAAAATTTCATCATTATATTTATATGTATACATGTATTAAGAATACAAAAACTTAGTAATATAGATCAATAACAAAGTAATGGATGATACGAATTATGGAAAATGACAAGGACGTGACATTATAGAGCATTCTGGATTATCGAATGCCGGTCTAAAGAGGTTCAGTGATATGAACATTGCTTGTTAAGTGACTCATTAGTATTAATTTAAATTTGTTTATTTTGGTTATTAATAGACACAAATGAGCTTCATTAATAATTGGATTTCTTCGTTTTCACAAAGTTACAATTTTTTAAAATAATCAATAGGAAGTGGAGCCATCTTCTTAGAACATACAAGTACGATTTTCAAAATAAGTTCGCAAACAAAATGTTTCTTTGTATTGCATGACAAAAGCACATTTAAATGAGTAAAATTTAAGTATAATTTGATATGCAAAGCATCAGTCGAAGTGAAGTAGAAATAACCGAAAAAATAACGAAGAAATGACTTGTAAAACTTATGTAATTTTTTCCATAAAGAGCAATGCATTTGTAGCAGAGACAGCATAATTTGGGTGAGTACATGTCACACAGACATGTTTTTAAAACTACAAGCGTTTCCCTCGTCGCGAAATTTACTAATAGTTGACTGCCTCTTCCTTTCCGTTTTTTCGTAAATTACTTTTAGTTATGTTTCTTTCGATAATTTCATTGATGAGTATGACGTGACTTAAATGTTTTTCTTCTGCAACTACAAATATACTATAAATATTTGGGTGTGAATGAAAACAGTAAACGCCTATTTCGTCCCACCTTCCGCGTGCTACAAAGGTATGGCCTCTAGTGAGCCACCCAAATGTCAACCAGTGAGCGCTGAGTTCAAGTGGCAATCCTACTACACGTTTTCAACAAGTAATTTCGTTTAACATGTGGTGTGTAAAAGAATGAAAATACACGATGTTCTGGAATACGTTGACCACAAATCATGCAATGACCTGTTTGATGAAACGTGAAAATCGTGCTATTGATACTTTGTGTGTTACACTTCACAGACGAAAAGATCTTGATTGTTGATAACGTGTATTTGCCACTAAATAATTGAATGAACTCTGAAATCGCTCAAACGTATTCTCAGAAGTAACTATATCCAGGATAATTTTTTAATATTATTGTTCAAAAGAAAATATGTATATTTATTCGAGGGAAAATTAGTCTACATGTATTAAAGAAAAATTTAGCTCACAGTTGAGATACGGTGTCATCGATAATTCTTTGAAACCTTTCGATATACCACAAATCGATTAATCTGTGCTCTGTAAATGGAGTTTTATATTTCTCCGGTGAATAACAGAAATTGTAACAACACACATGATCTCTCTATTTGGCTGGATGAATACTACCATTCTACACCAGTGAGGAAATCGGATATTCATACAAACAAAGAATCATTCTATTAAAAAACGTACGATTGTTATGTTATCATGCAGTGTAAATGAAATTCCTTTGAGCAGAGTAAATGATACAAGGGGAACTAATCTTTCACAAAGCTTACATCACATGATATTTTGATCGTACGTTTTATTGATGAGAAAAGTATTATCAGGAAATTGGGAGTTGGGAATGGAACATTGTATTTAGAAGAATCAACTGTTTCGGACGAGATTCGTTAAAACAAATGGCGTTAAAACAACATATCATATACTCTTAGATATGAATTTTTTTTTATCATTTACCATAAATTCCTACAAAAAAATTGCCCCCGAGGGGGTGAGAGAAATGTGAACCGAACCAGGAATCACTGTTTCTGAGAAGCAAACGAAAGTATAAATTGAAACATCGAATTGTGTGCGCTCTCATTTCACGTAAATACATTCACTTCGGCAACACTTCCATGTTTCATTTACACTTCGATTTTGCTTTATTTACACATCGAGAAAGGGATGTTATAGCTCATAAATTAACATCTCAATGTATTAGTATTTTTACACTTTATATGATTTTCATTTGATCATTTCATGAAAATAATATATAAAAATAGTAGAAAAATTATTATCATAACATAAAAGAACGTAAATATCTCCCGTTTCCCCTACCTATCATTCCACCACAACATTCACTCATAATCATTCACCCCCATTTTATTCATAATCATCGCTTCAGGGGAGGTGCGGCAGAAAGGGCATCCGGCACCCTAGTATTCTCCAGCTACATAAAAACGAAGCATCATATCCATCCCCATTTGCCGACCTCACATGAATTGGGAATAATAAGGCTAGGTAGTTATAAAACAACATAAATATCATTGAAGAAATCAAGTTTATCAATTTGGAAAAAAGCACATTTCTAGTACGCTTTACTAGAACCAAACTGAATGTGTAAGAAAGAGACATGTATACTTAATAGAAGAAGCAATAAACCGCAAATAACGAAGTTTTATTCCGACGAAATTAATCATATTCATTTAATCCAGAAAACATTTTTTTCTCGCACTTGAAATATGAAAGTTATCTTGAAATATGAAAGTTATCTCACTGCAACGTGAAAGTGGATCCATACCAGAGCCTGACAAGCGCAGTACGCTATTGTAGTGCGAATTGCAAGACTCACGTCAAGTATTTCGTTTTTAAGATACTTGTAAACAAACGTATAAGTGAATAATGAACATAAACTTAGAAATTTATGGATTTTAGTTCATGTGTAGGGCAGTGAGTAACGTAATCTGTTAGGACGTTAATGAACTAACAACACTCTGAGAGGTTTTCATTCAATCACCTTACTTGGGAACTTACTAAATTCGAATTCAATTTGTAATTTAAAACAAATTATGAAGAGAATAATTAATTAGTGTTGTTACGGTTATTCAAAGGTTCAGAAAATAATTTTTTTAATGATATCATTTTGTTGGCGATGATTAATAACAAAGGGTCGAAAAAAGGTACTTGCAAAAAGATTAATTTTTAGAAAAAAAGGTAAAGTGATAACGTTCTATATTTTCACATACATAATGTTCGAATTCACACCCTTCGCCAAAAGAGGAGAGAAATAAATGGAACATTAAAACTCGGACTTAAATACTAGAGCTTGTGGTCGACCATGTTCTCCCAGACTTATATTTGAATCAATATTTCAACATTCATTGTTCGGGAGCAACAAGAATACAAACAATTAACATGAGCCTAACACCAAATAACATCTGCCATCTCGACAAAGTACTTAACTAAATGCTTCTTTTTTCTTTTTTAATCCGGGCTTTAGGGCTCGCCAACGTCTAGGTATTATAGCCCTTTAAATTCTTTATTGATAAAATTTTCTTCCCTTGGCTCTAGGTCGACATACATGTACTGTTTAAGAGATCAAATATTGGAGCGCAATTGATGTAATCTATTTGGGATTTTGTGGCAATAGTGAATTTGTGTCTGAGAAGATTCAGCCGCATCAACATATGATCCTCAAGTATCTGGGAGCTTTTATGTCGAGTGAAAATATGACATTAATGTCCCTGATATTATTATAAACTATTGAACAAAAACATTCAGACAATAGAAAAAAAATTCTCAAAAGGCAAGAAATAAATTAACAATATTTCATTTGATGGCGTCGTGTAATAGATGAATATTGGTATGAATGTCCACTAATATTTATTTAAAGGACTATAAATCAAACTTGGTAGAACCCAGAGTCCTATTTTGAATATTATGCTGTTCATTTGAATAATATCGTCAGACATGGAATTTCATAGGAAAACGAAAAAATAAGTTATGTGTATATAATGTATATGAATGAAAGTTTACCATATTACCGATGTTTTCTTGTTTTGCATTAGTTTATATATTCATAAATATAGTTCGAATGAATTATGAAACACTATCGTCAGGAATAGAATTTTCTGAATTCACTCCTCATCTCTCATGACAAACAATGCATGTTTACAAAAAGCATGTCGATGTACAATCACATGGTCCCCCAAGTTACACTCATCATTTCACAAAAGCAATAAAGTTAAAAATATTACTGTAACGGTAAAATATCCATAATTTCCTGTGACTAAGGATTGAAAATCGTGGACAGAATTCAAGTCGAGAAAATTCTTCCCCTGAGAATTTCTAGACTAGCATGGTAATTTCATAAATGACGTATAATATTTGTACAATATTTTGAGAGGATCAAACAATAATGAAGTTTTTCCACTGCATATATATTTGGTTCGTACTAGAAGATGTTCTCAGATTTTGATTTACATTATGTCAGAATATTTTAATTTATTCATCGCAAATAAACCGAATAAATACACGAAATAAAATAACCGAACTATAGCCCCCTTACCCCCCACCCATAGATCCGCCATTGGTTTTATGAACATAGAAGAAGAAAACGAATGATTTTAAATGTTTCTTCTTTATGCTAAAAAACAATATTACCACATATTACTGTAAATAGGCTTGGGAAGTAATTGACGGAAATTTTTAAGTCAAATGTAATTTTAAGTTCACATATTCAATTTTCACTCAGATTACGTAAACATACATTACGTAAGAGGGTTATAGCCCTAAACCCTCAACAAATAAAGGCACACTTCACCACATTAAACAATTAATAAATTTGGTTACTATTTAATATTGTTAATTGTTGATTATTTATTTGAGGAGTTGATGTATTTTATATAAAAGATAATATTTATAAAATTTTTGTTGTAAAACGACGATTTTCAAACAGGAATGCTTTCCAGATCCTTCCTAGTCGGCATACAATGTGACAGTTGTGTGCAGTGGCGCATCTAGACTACGGTCTATTCACATTGTATGCCGACCAGACCTTTTTATTTCAGTTTTTATCGAAATGACATATCGCTTGCAATTAGCAGAGGTGGAAAACTAAAGTAGGACTGTTTTTCCATTCACGAAATATACGAGTCGAGTGTCCTTGTGATGTAACAATCGAGGGAAGAACCACACTGCTCCTCATTGTATTTAATATTGATTTCGGGCCCGCGATGGAGAAGGATCAGTCGTTCTAAANATCGAGGGAAGAACCACACTGCTCCTCATTGTATTTAATATTGATTTCGGGCCCGCGATGGAGAAGGATCAGTCGTTCTAAAATAATTATCTATACTAAATGTATAATTCATAAAAATTACCTTCAACAATTGAGGTGAAATTTATCGTCAAACTGTTTCCAAGGATACACTACTTCTCTGAAATTTCATTTCAAATGTCGTTTTCTCAACTCGTGATACTTGTGTACTTCATGCTTCCGATATTTGAACACGACGAAAGCAGCAGGAAGCAGCTAAAAGAGGACGAGTTGTAAAAGTATGATTTGAAGGGTATAAAAAATAAAGTCGTTGGGTTGAATATTGAGAAGCAAATCACATAAAATTTAATTCTCTAGTGCTTTGGTAAGTTTCTACAACAAACTATACTCATAATATATTGGAAATTAAAATTAGCGAATTCTTTGGGTTGTCTACCGAAGTGGCGGAGTTTAGATGCTTCACGTAACTTCATCGCGAACAGGAGCGCACCCACAGGGGTGGGGTGGGGGCTGAAGGAGCTAACCCTCCCCCTCAAGTATCTATTTAAGAATTATTACGTAAAACGAAAAAAAAATAACTGTACCGAAACTACATAGAGCATTTTTAACTCTCACCTTCCGAGTACCTACTAGGAAGGAGCCTACTACAAGTAAGTGGAAGTAATGCAAGAGACAGCTCGGGCCGCAGGCGTTCTGGCCGCAGGTGTGCTGTCCACTGCACCACCTGCCTCGACTCCCAAGTCTTCACGCAACTTATCCCCTGAACGGGGATGTGACCCAGGCTCACCGGAACAGACCGGGTGAAACTAAAACGCTTGTAAAATCTTAACTATTCGTCAAAATGTTACGATTGAAAGGTAGTTTTCGTCTTTCTCCCGAAAAACACAGAATGGATTCAATTGTATTAGGATTCTTTTGTCCTCTATATATTACTGTCTTTAGTTGAAATATTTTTACACGTCTTTTTTTACGATAACTCTTTTTAGGCAATTTGTTAACCTTTGTAGATAAGTATATGCTGTTGCAGACTATTTTGTAGAACTCTTTGAGAATAAAAATAGTGCAGTTCATAGTCGACACCTACCACGAACCGTAAGTGAATATACGTCTCCGAACATTGATTTTTCCCTCGACTTTATTGTCTATTATGTTATTGCCTATTAC
Organism: Laupala kohalensis; assembly: GCA_002313205.1. NCBI lineage: Eukaryota > Metazoa > Arthropoda > Insecta > Orthoptera > Trigonidiidae > Laupala > Laupala kohalensis. The sequence goes on along the minus strand of NNCF01126362.1, from coordinate 85,345 downwards.
TTGTCCTACCTGAGGTAACAAAACAAGTACTAAAACCTTGCCAGAGNCGAATTAAAAAAAGAATTTGTAGAGATGAACAATTATAATTATACTTGGTTGGAATAGAGGAAAATTACAGAAAGGCGATTCCATTAAACTGAACTTGCTTCATATGCAGATCTACGTAGGGTCAATCGTAAGTATTAAAGGTAACTACGTAGTAATGGTAACTGAGTTAAGCGGATTTTGTCAGAGATTGTATAGGAAGTCTGACGTTAAGTTAACTAGTACATTTCAAATCACAATATTTTTACTCCAGTGAGTATTGTTCGCTAGGTTTCATCAAGTATTACGACAAAATAAAATGCTTTAAGAATGATTTTAAATGCTCAGCAAACCAAACTTGGCAATTTAGTCAACAGAGCAGGGGGTAGAATCTAGTACCGTCAATGTTATTTCATAACTTGTTCTCATTTATTGATCATGCAAATTGCGTATTTTCATAGACCAATATCCATAGGTTTTAAAATGAAGACTACAAATTTCATTTGAATATTTTTGTACCATTTATTGTTAGTGAATTATTCTAATTAGATAATGGTGTTGTGTTCGGTTTTTACTTTAATGAAAAAAAAAGTTATAGTCAACCGAAAAATATTTATTTGTCGACTTTCGACAGTTTATGCTCATCACATGTCTCATGTCAACAAGGCCATGTTTATAAGGCCCACATGTACGGCGCACCAAGGAGTTCGGTATGCCGTATGTTTTCGTACGCCGTACGTACTACGACACATGAAAATGATCTTGAAATTAGGAATTTTCCTGAAAGTTCCATTGTGGATAGTCGATTTCCACGTTACAGAACATTCCAGAACTAACATTCAATTTTCATGTACTCATTTTCAGAGGTTGCTCCGGATCCAATATGTAGAGGTGTAAGGATAAAAATTAATAAGATCTCGACAGGTCATATTATGATAAAATGAGGTGTCATTACATGTCACATAATAATTCAGTCCTGATTCTGTTCCTGGAATATGTTTCTTTCAAGTATTCAAATGCGGAATTTGGATGACTGCGTTGAGCTGGCATTGATTTGCTAGTGATCATGGATATGCACCAAAGAATCAACACAAAAATTCTTCGATACGGTCGTGACCTGTACATCTTCAGGAAATCAGTTTCCTGAATGTGTCACCTAATCTCTCTTAAATTTAATTCCTTTCCTCACTGGAATGATTAGTGATGTGCGTTCACCAGAGTAAAACGAACATAAAATATGAAATTATTCACCAGAAAATTGTTAGGTCGGTCCAGTAAATTAAACAAGTTCGAGAATCACCTAATTCCGAACAACAATCCTCTCATTTCCCCAACAGCAGCGTTGAAGCCGTATTAGTATCAGAGCTGCGCGCTGATCAGCGTCATTGCATTATGCAAAATGTGCTGTAAACCTACACTTCCCTCTCCACGTGTCGGCACTCCTCCATACCAACCNCGCACAAACAACGACGAGAGGAGGGGGAATAACTGCGCCACGGACCGAGACAATCGCGGCGCGCGCCGCGAGCGAGGTTTCTCTACCTCCTCCCCATCCTATGCCTACCGCGACCGTAGTCACCCGGTTGTAATTCCGAAAAGGCGCAACCGCCGTCGCCACTGCCGCGCCACACGCGACTGAGGGTGTCCAATCTGGGTTTAAGTGAGTTGAAACCTGTACAAGTTCCTAGAATTTCAGGATTGTTTTGAAAATAACATATTGAAACATAAATTACATACAACTAGGTCAACCCGTATGATTGAACCTACTAATAGTCTGTACCAGTGGCGGATCTAGACCGTAGTCAAGGGGGTGGGGGCTAACCGGAGAGGAATCAGGTTTTACTACACAAATTTTATAAATATAATATTTTAAATAAAATACATCAACTCACCAAATACATAATCAACAATTAACAATATTAAATAGTAACCGAATTTATTAAATGTTTAAAGTGGCAAAGTTTACCTTTATGTCTTGAGAGTTCAGGTCCCATGAGCGAGGGGGGGCTATAGTTCTCTTAGTTCCCCCTCCCCGTAGATCCAATGGTCTGCACGAATAATTGCTTGTATGTAGCAAAGCTCTCGTACATACATGAATATTATTTATGTATGCAGATATTACTTTCCCCCTTATCTTCTAGGTGTAGGCTAGTTTCATTCGTTTTCATATTTAGCATTCAATATGAAAAGAACATTGCAACAGATATGAATAGTCCATAACTATTATGAAACGGATATGAACATAATACATGATATTACACATAACTCACGTACAATTCCCTAATAATATTGTTTATTATTTACCAGACACTAACATTTGTCACGACTCAAGTAGTAGAGTTATGTCCTTTTCAAGTAGCGTCGTGTTATGTAATTTTTTAATGATTTTATTTCGGAAAGGAAAATGTGAAAGATGAAATAATGAGAAACCTCAAACACATCTTTTAATGATCTGCCGTACAATACTGCATTTGTGTAATTTGCTCCGTCCGTTTAACCTGAAAAGGATTGGAAAAAATAGGGGAAATTTGCGTATTAATGTATATGATAATAAATTCTCACAAAAAATGATATTATTAATAATGGCTAATTAACGAATTGTAAGCCTCCAGCTAATTCATGGCATCAAGGATAGAGTAAACTAGCTTCTTCTAGGAAAGTTTTGAAAACTCATTGATGTTTGTTAAGTATGCTAGGCACGTTCTAACAGATACAAAGGAGCAGTGACATAATTTTTATATTTTTTCCATATAACTTATAGCAATTAATCACAATATTGAAACCGAGGGTAGTTAATTTCAGTGTCATTTCAAGGGGTGTAGACCGAGTTAAAAAACAACACCATTTATGAGGTAATGTATCTTATGATTTCACATTTCTTTTATGAAACTACAAATTAGTATGATTTGTTGAAGCCGTGACAGTAAATAATATCGTGAACGGAGAGGTGAAACGGAAAATGAGAGACACACAACTTAAGATTAGAGACGGGGTAGGACAAAATACGAGCACATGAGCGTTGCAAGGATGACGCACAGGAAAGCAGAAGAGTGCCACAGAAAAACAAGACATGAAGGAGCGAGGTCATTTCCGGAAGAGTTTGCTCGCGTTCGTTATAGAAATCCGCACTTTGCACAACTTTAACGAGTTCTTCTGTGAAGAGAGAATTCGGTGTTTCATCTCAGTCTGAAAAGCTGCTTGTTTACTCTTTTGTCGCATTTAAGCATGAAATTGAAGTGAAACATCACCACGACTACGTTGGCTAGAGGCTTGGATTTCATTAGGTTGAAATAACACACAACTTCTTCTCAAAGGATCAGATTTGAAATAATCCACCCGTCCAGTACACGCAAACAAATGCTGGGGGCACTATCCTTCTCTATCATAGAAATCTTTGAGTGTGACTCCGCGGGAATAAAACAAAAATGTTTCATGCTTTATCTATTCTCTTTACTTATGATAACTTCTCTTTACTATGATAAATCAACGCAACAAATATTTGCATTATTTTACTTTCATTTAGTATACACTATTATATAAGAAAAAAAAATCCCGCTGTACAAACATTGGTACAACTAAAACTCCGACGATATAACGAAGTATATGAATGAAGGAATGCAAAGTTTAGGATGTGAAAATATCACAAAATTTCCGGTCATTTAAAAAAATAGGAAGAAAAGCAGCATCTAAAAACAAAATCATACAAACTGATTTACTTCTATTATTTAGTGCAGTATGTGACCGGAATTTATCCAAAGAGAAACCGAATGAACCCCAATACAATCAACGGAGCATAATAAGAATCATACGAACAACTAAATATAATGTTGAAAACTAATTTTTAACTGAACAAAATGACTATCCTCATTCAATTAAAAAATGTTTGACGTTATGCATTAAATTAAAACTACTTATAATAATGACTGAACTCGTATAAATGGTTACTGATTTGCCAAGCGTCTGAAGGTAGCTATCACGTTGTTGCTTTCGTAGGTAGTTCTTCTAATGAGTTGTGAAAGTATGGAATAAACTGGATAATCAAATTACAAAAAAAAAAAAAAATCCGGACATTTTTAGGAAGGTCTAACAATTTTTTTTTGAACTTTATTCACTCATTTAATGATTACATTAAAAATTAAATACTAATAAAACATTGATAGTTGGTTTGCTTTTGAAATGTGAGTTGAGATAATGATAGAAAAAAATAGCTGAGCCCAAATACGCTTCGGTTCTGGCCGAGTAAAGGTTAGAGAATATTTTAATTATTGTCTTGTCTAGATGTTTAGGCTACGAGACTTCCTCTCCCTTCTCGCCATGAGTGAAATAATTGGAGAGGAGATATATTGGATTGTCGGGAACATATGGTACCAAAAAGACATCGTAATGGAGTAGAAGAAGGAAATTCTACTACAATTAACGTCCATTATATAATCAAATCATATTAATAATTTAAGAATTACGACGTTTAACGGACCAACAGTATATATTTTGTGATTTAAATACTCACTACGATTGGATATGTTGAAGTGCCGTAAGGTGGTACAAATTATAACGTATTTTGTGTTTATATTTATGTCTAATATCATGTTTGATTGTCCTGTTGTTACGTTTCTTATGATAAGCTGTAATAATTTGTACCGCCTGACGACGAATTTAACAAAGTCGAAATGCAATGAGCTTTTAAATCATAAAATATATACTGTTCGTACGTTAAAGGTCGTAAGTCTTCAATTTTTTTTCTTTTTTGCGGAAGAAAACCCAAGCTGAAAACCTCAACATTAGACAAAAGCTACTACTCCACCATCGCTGTCATGTTTGGCACTTTGTTACGAAAAAACACGAGCATACATAAATCTGGATTGCTTCCGGTTCCCTTACGGTAGGACGTCCCCATTATATCATTATTGAAGTTTTTAGCATTTATTCACAAAAAAATCTCTTTTTACGAAGTGGAAGAAGAAAAAGAGCATGGAAATCCACACTTCCTACAACGCAAAACCAGTGCGAGGCTCTTTTATTATTCTTAAAAGATTTATCAACTCTTCAGCATGGTTATTATTCTCGCTACGCCACACAACTTTAAATATTACTTGAGAAGTAATACTTGCACTGTGAGGCAGATGATTTAGTCAGAGATATCTTATAAATTTCACGCAGCGACGAACTTAGTTCAGAGTCCACTTCTTAAGCTCAAGAAACAAAAGCGTAAAACATTTTCTTGGAGAAGTTTTCACGAAAGCAATGTTAAGGAATCCGGAAGAGAGGCAAAACGGGAGTAAAATAAGAGAAGACAAAACGATAAGTTATTCGAAGAATCCCGAAACGTAGAACAAGTAAAAGTTAAAATAAAATGACATCATTCATAAGGGGTAGTTTCTGAAATGAGAAAGTTACAAACTAAGAGGAAGGAATCGGGGTAATAAAAGGTAAAGTTGAAACTGTGGTGCAACAAAATTGTACATTCCTTAGAACGGTATTATACGGTCATATTTCTATGTCATGTCTATGATCAAAGATGTGATCAAAGGTTTTCTCAACCAGAACCTGTCATAGATTTATGATCATAGTTGAACTATGATCAAAGCTTGTGCATTACACGTTTTTGAACAAAGATATATGATTGTGCAATACCGGCATTATAGAATATTTTATCGTTCATTTACTCAGTCTAGTTTTAAGTTTAGGTCAGGTTCAAATAACTAGAGCATTTTACTGAGAGCAATACTGAGGAGTGTAATATTGGCCACATCCCATATTCATTTCTTATTTATATACATCTCATCTCTTACTATACTTTCATTTTTATTGCATATAAACGAGTAGTACATATTTCAAGAATTTTATCGTATTTTGGCCAATTCTATTTTAATATGAACAAATAAATAAAAATATCATTTTCCTCTCGTCACTGAAAAGTCAGCTTGTCACGAAAAACCTCAAGCAGATTTAACTTTACTTGTCTTTTGTTAACAGTTTACCCAACACTCATGAAACCAATCAGTAAGTCTAATTACGAGCAGGGTTTTGGCGATTTAGAAATTAGAGCAAAATATCATCATCTTCATTTAACAGTCAGTATCATTAATGCGATAAAGAGACATTTCTCTAATGAGTCATTAACATAAATAAATTTTATTAATAATGCAAAGTGACGGAAATACAGTACCCAAATAATTTTAGGTGTTCTAAGTAAAATAATTTTTTTTTATTCTTTCGCATTCTTTTCCGGATGGATACAGCGAACGCGAAAAACACGTTCCCGTAACAAAAATACAAACTGGACACAACTTCTAATCAACAAGGTTATTCTTAATTTTTCCTGTATTGATATGAAATGTCATTCTGATGTTACGAGTCACGTATCCAAATCTTCTACGCAACGTTCGGAGATTGGAGAAGATAAGCTAACAGAAATAAATATAAACATTTATTTTTTACCATTGCTTATTTTGATGTCTTTCATATCGATATCTATACACTATTATACAAAAATTACATTTTGTTGCAAATTACATAGGTCAGTTACAGAGATTTTCAAGAAAGAAATTTGAAGCAGGTTTTTAGCCTCTCCAATATACATTTAAAATAGTTCATTACACTCTAAAAAATTTGCCAGATGTTGTTACAGCATAATATGCAAATTATCTAGAGACGTATTATGATGTTAATGTTAAGTTATAAGGTCGGATTTAGACAAAGTGGGAATTTTAGGTAACTTGAAAATAAAATTCCGGTATTCAATGCTTTTTTATCAACGATATACAGTGCTGGTATAAAATTACGAGACTACAATAATTATTTTTGAATGATATCAAGAACGCATAATCATTGTTATTCTAAACTGAATATGTGAAAATTCTGAAGCCGTGAAAGACAGTTAGAATATAGGAAATTCTAATGCTAAATTTCCGCAGACAACTCTGGTTCAATTGATTTCCTGCATTCGTGAGTAGAACAAAAATACTATCCTATTACTAGGAAGAGCGAATTGAGTCTCCCTCCCACGAGTTTGTAGTTGAGACGATCTGCACAAGGAAGGTGCGATATGCTGCAAAACACAGCGCTGAGCGCTCAATCTCATCTGCTGTTGTGGTTAATCTCATCTGCATACNACAAGGAAGGTGCGATATGCTGCAAAACACAGCGCTGAGCGCTCAATCTCATCTGCTGTTGTGGTTAATCTCATCTGCATAAGGATTCTATAGCAATGACCTCGACTAGACACGGCAGTCAGGTGCTAACTACGCTATTGGTTTCAGGTTCCTTCATGTACACGGATAAATAATAAAGAACTAGAAGTCGATGTAGAAATTGGTTTTCTTCTTTCACATATCCCAGTCACTTAGAGATGAGTAAAACTATGAGGAATAAAACCCATTTCAAAACTTGAAGTAATGTGTTTGTTTCAAAACCCCATAGCGTGTAGAAATGTGACTAGAAAGGAAATGAACTCACGCGACCCAACGAATATTATGAACCTATTTTACCTATACATAAATATTGCTCAGCAACTTTCGCTCTATTTTCCAAACAAGTAAATTTAACAAAAACAATGATATGTAAAACTTAAACTAGTGGTACACATACTTACTTGTACGCTTCTAAACCTCCACTACTGCTAATTTAAATATAGAATAACTTAGCGATTACCTTGAAAAGATACAAAATATAGGGATGAATTAATACCGTTTGTAAATACTATTTCGTATTAGCTTTGGCTCTCTCATTTTACTCTTCTAATACATTTGTTCTTGGTTTCACAAAATTATATTTTCGCAGTCCTGTGTGAATTTACATTGATAAATGTTTTAAAGTACTCTTGGTTGAGTAGCCAAATGTGTTAGTGCAGTAGGAGATATTATTTTCGAAAGCAAACTTTCATGCCAAATTATACTTATGCGATGTAATGCATGCTAATTACACAAAATATAGGCAAACAACTTTGAACTATTTGTAAGAAATTTTCAAAACTGTATACTGATCATCGTAAGAAGAACCCATTATATTTAAGACATAAACCTTTTCCCAAAGCAAAACGATTTATTTTGTGATCAATAAATACTATACTTCAACATATTTTTCAAGATGAAAATAACAATAACAAAACAAATACATACAAAGACACAAATCCAGTACCTAGTTAAAGATTGTATAATTAATATAAAATTGAATAAGTCTACGAAAGTAATCAACTGAAACTGCTGCTGTGGAACCGTTTTTAGGATGTCGGGAAAGAAGCATAGAGGGAACGTGGCGCGAGAAGAAGAATGGCCTGGCTGGGTAAAACGTGTCAGAGCTGTGCTAGGTGAGGACAATACTACCTACGCTGCAGAGCGCACGTGAATTTTTCAACGACCCATCACACTTCGGCAGCTTCCGCCAATATGGAAAGGGGGAGGGAGAGACTCATCAATGATGGATGTGAGGGGAAATAGGCATAGGGAGAGGAATGCAGCCACTACTGCACGACCGCAATGAGGTGGGGTGAAAATGAGACCCTTCACCGGCATTAAAAAGACGACTTTTAATATACTGCGGTGAGAAAGGTGAATATTAAAGTTGGGAACTAATTGCATTTCCACGTGTTACAGAAAAGAGGACACGTGGACACATGAAAAAAAAAGGAATGTATTATGGTGGATCTTTTGGAATGATGATTAAAAAGAAAAAAAATTAAAGTGTATAAGATATGGATTCACACAAAATTAATGAGTCAAACATTGGGCACATTAATAAATCATTACATTATAGAAAATTTCACAAATTATTATTTCGTTTTATTGCCTTTCGTTTTATCTCAATTCTAAATTAAATGGAACAAGACATCATAAAAGATGATGAGAAAGAAATGAAATTTTAAAAGTCTTTTATATCTTTATAAACACATTTAACTTTCACAAAATCGCTACTACCTTCATCGTCGAACACTGTATTTCACCATATGCTACATCATTTTTTCTGTAATTAGGCAGAGTTTTCAGCAATGTCACTACACAAATAGGATCAGTAGTGAAAAACCAAATAACAAGAAAATAACTAAACACTTACCTTACATCAGTACAGTGAAATTTGAAAAATTGTGAAAACTTAAGAAATCTTATTAATTGATCGCACACGCTTTGACAGATCGCTAATGGCTTTTCTGTGAGTTAATTCACAGCTTCCTCACAAATCTGGAGTAATCTCCACTGAGTACAAGTTAATGGCCACTTTACTCCAGTCTCCCCTATAAAGAACAGGTATCATTGGTTGATGTACTATCCAAACCAAATTTTCTCACAAACATACTAGTCAAATTTATTAATATTTTGGACGTTTTAGGCTTTCAAATGTGTTTCCTTCAGAAGGCTACAATATAAAATATACGGAGAAAAAATATGTAACACAAAGATTTAATGACAAAATAAAAGAGGGCACATGTACTAACTATTAAAACCAGGTTACTGACATGTTTGCCGGAACACACGTAACCTCAATTCTAAGTCACATACGTTCCAAACACATACGTTGAGGGACCGAAACGTCAAAATGTTAATAAAATTGACTGGTATGTTCGTGAGAAAATTTGGATAGGATGAGAAATTAAGAACATTATTGTTTACTTAGCTTCTGATGCTCCAAAAGATTCAGCATTCGTTCGAGTTTAGAAGCATTCTCCAGCAAAGGCATTTCAACACTTGTGCTCAAGGGCTTAGTAACTAATACAGGCGAGTGCTGCTGATTTTCTGGCGCGAATGTCGTCACACAGGTGACTACATCAGTGGAGGGGTGAGGAAAACGTGGGGTTAGCAGCTCCCCAATTACGCCAAAGGGTGGTCGCGTCACACGGGAGGCGCATAGGAGCATGTGTGAATCTACGCGACTAAGAGGACGAGAGGGTTGCTTTAAGTGTTCTTCTGCACAACCTCCACGTGCCTTTCTCAATTATGCCAAAGAGAGGGGTGAAGGGAAGGAGGAGTACGCTAATGAAGCGCCTTACTAATTCAACACTTCGCCACCAGAGTACGATGCGTTCACGCCCCGTTGCTCGCCGGAGGAGGGCACGCGAGGGGACATGAAACTTCCACAGCGCACGGACGGAGGGGTGGAAATCTCACAACTCCAGTGTGATACTGTTCGCCTCCATGTTTGACACCAGGTAGGGAATCTATTTCTCAGAACTGTCCTTGTAATATATCGTCCACGTAACTTCAGGTTAAAATATCCTGAGATGTCTCTATCTAGCCAGATATCTATGTTCGCAAGCAGGTGTTATTACTTTTATTTGCTAAGAGAGGTCAGAAGAAGTAAAGATCCGGACATACGATTACAACACAATACAAGGTCACAAATAGTTTTTATTTCTTAATTTTATTATTTACTTTGTTCCATATCTGACAATTTTCTCAAAGGCTGTTCTCACCTCATCTAAAATTTGTAACTTTAAACTTTAATTTTAATCGAAAATATTTATTCAAATAAGTGGAAATTAAAATTATAACCCATTTAAGGCACTCACAGATTTTGAAAGATCGATAGAAACGAAAACTGAAACGTCTCTCCAATTCTAGAAGAGTTGCGTAGCAAGATATTTGGACGAAATGTTATAGAAATGTAATAAAAAATGTTATAGAAATAATATTAAAAAATATTTTAATCTTATTATTTATTTGCTTCAGTCAAATGAAATTTACTCGATTTTTGAAGTAATATCCCGTACATATTGTGACGAGTTGTGAGGGAATAAGGTTTCCATGTAATAATTTTAGGGACCACGGTACGGATAGGGAAGGCAAGCAACGTCATAGAGGTACATTGATGGAATACTCTTTTTGTCCAACTCTAGGAGTAAATCCGGTAAATTTCTGAGATTAAACGTAGTGTACGTAGTTCAGAGCAATAACGCAAACATTGTACTTTGTTTGGAAAAGGTAACATTTTGTAAATTCCCTTTCCCCTATCCCATTTAACAAATTACCAGGAATGAGGTATCATTACAGAATAATTTTCTGCCTTTTAGAAGAATCATAATCTTACATTTTAATTGTGTACCATTTATTTTGAAGCTATCTTCCAATAAAAATTTTTTTTTCAAGTGTCGTAAGTTCATAAACGATCACCCAGGTGTACTCAACTAATGTCCTCCGCCCAGACGCGCGTGAGCATTAGAAGAAATAAAGCATATAAAAACTTAAATAAATATATATTTTAAATGTTGAACACCTTTACGATGCTTAAGTGGAATTATAGGGTTTTACAATACTCCGAAAAGGGAGCTTCGGATAAATAATACGTGAGAACAATCAAAAGAAAGAACAAAAAAGAAGTAAATTATATCCTAAATGAATGTGAATTAAATTTAGTCAGAACAGCTGCGCACAGAGGGATGGACGAACGAATGGAAGTTGTGCTAAAAAACAAAAAAACAAACCCCTTTTCGAAGTCAGTGACCACCAAAACAGACATTCCCGTAGAGTCTCTTGATAGAATTTTTTCACTATTACAATACTTTCTATGTTCAACGTATGTGAGAAAGTAAAAAGAAAGCAACTGAAAATTCGTATCGGAGCTCATCGTAAAGTTTGAGAGTTTATCAGAAGAAAGCGGATTTTGTCAAGCATTTACTGGAAGTCTGAAGTTAAATGTACCAACGTTTTCTGTGAAATTGGAACATTAAAACGGACTAAATAGTTTTGCTTCTTTAAATGTATGTACGAATTATTTTCTCAGGGTGAGCTACTACTCAAATTATTTTTGTTGCCTCTTTGTTTGTGAGATACTTTTCATCAACGAGCTACTGAGTTATTTCCACAAGGGATGATGGAAGGTGATGTCAATGCCCTTTCTTCCTCATGTCATTCATCCATGAAAAGAGCTCATTTCTTTCAGTCTTCTCCCAGTGTCAGCGCGCGATGAAGCGTCTCCAGTGAACCCTGGCGGCGAAGATAACACTCATGCGAATGATGGTCCAAGCGCCTGTGGCTCATGCTTCACCACGTTTCTGGAAGCGGTTCACGTCGCATTCCTCGTTTGTCAATGCTCTCGTAATGGAATACTTTGACCTCATTAAGTATCAATCATTTATTCCATTGTATCAATCGAGAAGTAATTGTACATGTTCCTATATTTACATTTTTACATTTTTCTGGATTTTGTTTCTCAAGAACGGATCGAAGTTTTTATGCTCAGAATACATGTATTTTGAGGTGAGAAGTTGGAAATGTTCTCGAGAAGGATCTTTTGAGTACTTTTTAAAAATATATTAAAAAGTGGATTCCAAAGAATAGACAACTTCCAATTGATTACATAGTAAATGCGTTAGGGATGAAGTCAAGGCCTCCTGAAGGAACGTGAATGTTTTGTACCTTTTTTTCTTTCTACGGTACCTTCCACCAGAGCACATGGAGACAACTCGACAAAACCTCAGAAAGGGAAAAACTTGCCGGTGAATGATATGATGCAAATGCTATGTTAACTCTTGGTCCGCGGACCACTTTCTTCAACCTATGGGGTCGGCACGGGATAAAGTTTGAAAAAAAATATTGTCCGGTGAATAAAACTAATGGATAATATTTATTTGTTTGAAGCGTGATAATTTTTGTCATCTACTATTTTAAGTTATTTAGAGCTGGAAACATTAAATAGTATATTTCCTTATTTTTAAAACATATTTTTTAATCTTTATAGTATTATAATAAAATGTTTTCATATTGTTATGTATTACTAGGTGATTCCGAACACAATTTTCTATTTTCTCTCATTGGACATGTCACATCACGTTAAATATCAATTCTGACAGTGTAGATTTATAACACGAAGTTGTGTTCCCAAACATTTGATGAAAAATTTGATGTAATATTTACGTACTATAACTCGCGGATCGTAAAGAAAGACCGCATGCGGTCCGCCAGTTGGACAGTTCTGAAATGGACGATATTGACAAGTCCTAAATTATTGAAATTTTAATCGATGAGTACCCTGATTATCCAGCAGAGAAGTTAATACCGAACCTTATTCGTTACTGTAAATTTTAAGGTTCAAATTGAGCGAAGGAAACTTGAATGTGCCAGGTAATACATTAATATTTTTTACGTTTAATAAAAAACTATGAGTACTTATGCAACTTATTGGTTTATTCATACGTCATTATCCTTCAAGCAATTAGCTCGGCCATTCAGATATTAACTATAAACTTTGCCAAGGAAACTAAGCTATAACGCGAGTTTAGTCTCAAGTATATACGTTTTTATAACTCTATCCTTTATTCCAGAGAAATACTCTAACCATGAATTAAATAATTTTACTTCCTCACTCATAACCAGTTAAACACAACATTGACGATATCACTGTCATCATATAATAAACTAAATTTATCAAAAGGCTCGTGAGCGTTAGTCATTTTAATATCGAGTTACAAGATTCCAGCACTAGAGAGAGCCTTATAATCAATCGCGAGTCTTGTTATGGGCACACTTCAAAAAGTTTTATATGACAACACAGTTTCTGACGTTTAAAAATAGAATGCATTTCTACCGTAATTCTAATTACATCTTTCCTTCTGAACGTGACGTCAATTTCAAACGACGTTATAAATTTATGGAATGGAATAATCCATGCAGAATAAATCAGAAATGGCGTGACCTCATTCACATTTTACAAGTGAACCAGAAATGCACGTGAATGTCATCTCAATCAAAACGGACATCGTATGTCGATTCAGAAATAATTGATTATGAAAACAGACACTGAAAGTTGTGCGCTCTCGAAGGGTCCTCATAGAGAACATCGGATTAATTTCAATTGTCTCATCCGACACAAATCCGTTCTTGGTTTTCTTGCTTTTATCTAATTAAATTCAAGTTCCATGTTCCGTACAGTACAAAGCACTACTTCCTTTTGGATAATTTGGCAATAATTTGGCAATTAATTATATTATATTATTTAGTTTAAGATTATTTCTCACATCTAGAATACTGTACAATAAACACAAAAAATATTTCAATATGAAGAAAAAAGAAATATATACTGCAAAACTAACTTCTTTATTATAATAAAAAAAAATAGATGTATTTGCAGAATGAAAACGTTGTAAGAATGATAGAACAAACGATATGTGGTTAAAATCAGGAAAGATTCTCATGGGAAACCATTCAAGAACAATCGAGAGACATTTATACGTACATTATTATAATTCATTGTATTTCAATGATGTAACGCTACGATTGTCTACCTGAACTATTCCAAATTTAAGACAATTTCGTAAATCAGAATCGAATGAACTATTACTTGAAAGAAAACACATTTCCTAATAGATACTTCCGTATAAGGACAATGAATTCCGTAATGATCAAATTATTTCGAATATTTAAAGGCATTTGAGATTCTTTCCGGTTTAGGTACTAAAAAACTTATTTTTGTAAATAATAATTTGTATAATCAATCTTTTTGAGTAGATGATATGTGAATATAACGTATCTTCAGTAATAATTATGTAATAATTTGGTTGTTCAGTTGTAATTACAATACAAGTTTACTAATCATAGCTCAAATAATTATCACGACAAGATTTAATTTACGAAGATAAATAAGTTTGAACTATAAAGTTATTTTATCTTATTTATAGTTATAATTTAATGGGATTTTAGGGCTCGCCAACATCACTGTCATTAAAGCCCTTTATAGTTACATAAATATTTCTTAGTTTTAAAGTATTTTTTTGTTATTTTAGCAAGTGAATAACTTACCTAAAATTGGCTTATATTTTAATTTGGTTTTGATTTTCATGTTAAGTTGTTAATGAAAATATAAATACCTTTACTAATTGGGTTCAGTTAATGACGAATAGTTACCAACGAACTGTGATCTTCAGTATGAGATCTTACTTCATTTTATACATTTTGTACAATCGTTGTACAACAGCGAGTGCGGTAATGAACATTCCATGAGCTCTGACATTTTTACAAATTCAATAACAAAAGTTATATCAATTAATCAATCAATTAATAATTAATGACAAATATTTATCCTCTAGAAGATTAATCGAATGTAAGCCATAAAAGCGTCAAATCAAGTATTTGTCCAATATTTTGTATTTATTATTCTATGTTTGAATTATATTGCTCGGGTATATCGCCAACAACCAGTACTGATTCTTCGTGCCAGCGACACTGATGATTCTGCTTTTTCTTTATTTCCAGCCTAGTGTAGTCCTTGACCCGAATATTAAACATGTAAATACATTAACTAAAATAAAAAGTTTACTATTCTATGGATTATGGACATTGTATGAACCGTGTATTGCTTTATGTCTTCAGCCCTGAGGAAGAAAATAATTTTTTCGAATCGTCCGCGAGTGCAAACTAATTCTATTCTAATGACCTAAACTCGTTAATTTATCTACGTATCTACTGCCTTGTTCGTGATTCTGTACGTTAGACTATGCCTTCCATCTAACCTCATGATTTGGTAAAGAATTGGAGAGAAGAGGTGTTGAATAGTCGACTCTGTTCAGGTGTAAGTAAGAATAATAGCAGCAAATAACCTCATCCTGTATGGCGGAGCGGAAGATGGAACTCGCGTTCTCCACGTTACAGAGCGTTGGAAGAGAAAACGCCACCGCCGCCTGTTTGATGAAAGACGATTCACACCTAAAGCGACCAAACGAGTAGACTCGAAGCCATTATGGAACAATGAAAAAAGTTCTCGAAATATTTTGATTTAGTCGTCAACAGTGAATAGGAGTAGTTTGGTTGGTCCATATTTCGAGCTCAGTCATTCCTCTTTTCATCGAAAGTCTTCTCTCTGAAAAGCGCGCTCGCAGCACAAGCAGAACTTGCGAAAGAATTCGAAAGCAAGGTTCGCTCTCAGACAAAGCATTGGAAGAGAGCCGAAGGGATGAATGGCAGCTCATGCAGGCGCCGGTCCTTTCTAGTGCAGCAACTTCGGCTTTGTCACTCCTCGAGAAAATTTGGAAGTGAAACCTCGTCTACGAACAGAGTGAGTCGACATTCACAGATACACAGCTCATCTTTGCCTTCTTTTCCCTGGAATCACCATTATATTTTACGAAACCAAGAGCAATAAATATATATTCGAACAATTCTATACGTTAAACATTTATGATAAATGACAAACAATTACAGTATTCGTTTATTAGGAAAGATCATTTTATTGTCCAGTTGCAAATTGATTTGATCATAGGACAATATTAGACGTAGACAAATTACCTGACTTTTCTGAGGTTTCACTCTGTCCATGAGATTCTCTTTTTATAATTTTCGATATGTCAAGAAACTATTTTCTCACAATAATATTTCACAAATTAATGAAGCGAAATATGAAAATAGTCACGTCTGACCACTTCAATAATGTGATAATTCCTATTTAATGATTTGGTTTAAAAAATGTATACTTAATTTATTTCATTATTTTCCTAATCATTTTTATTTTTATGAGTCAATTATATTGTTCCCGTGTAATATATAAACGTATCCTAAAGATAACCAGTCATTTCAGATCTAACAATATCCACATTGACATAATATATGTATTATTACTCGCAGCTAACTTTTTATCTTATCTAGGAACTTTTGCTGAAATTTTTGAATCCGCCTCTGCCTTAGGGCCCTTGATCGGAATTGATGGGATGGTCCCTTGCTTGCTTCCGGAGAGTAAATTAGTTTTTTTTCCTCGACGTGGTCATACGCAGTTTGTACTGTTTTTTGACAATAAATTTATTATTATTATCATTTGAGGAAATAATTCTTTTTAACTTTTCAAAATACGAAATATTGTAGTATTTTGAAATGAGAAAAAAAGTTTCACAAATAATTTTTTTAACTTCATGTAAAGACAGCATTAAATATGCTTCCTGACATCCCTACAAAAGCTCACATTCATATTCAGTACTTCATTCAAGAAATGAAACAAATCAATAGCTATATAAATGTTTTTTTGTAAAACAAATAAATAAAATAAATGCAGTTTCAACGGCGTCCTCTAGTTCCACTCCAGTTTCTCTATATCTTTTTCCTCCAGTCTTTTTGTGTTTCGGAGAATCCATCTCTTGACGCGCACTCGTTGTTAATCTATAGCGCACTTGCGTCCACTCAGACGGGAGTAAATACTACGGACATTGTGTCACATAATTTATAGCATTCGTGTCAAGGTGCAAGAGGACACATTAAGGGCAGTATCTCTCCCGTCGTAACATCGCTACTCGCCTCCACACAAATAATAAAGTTTAGACGTACGGGAACAGTTATATAGTCTACAAAATGTAAAAGGCGGGAAAAATAGAATACTTTAATTTGTTATTAATTTAACGTTTAATACGAAACGAGGAGTCATCCCGAAATATCAATAAGATTTGAATTCAACAACATTCATTGATTTAACATAACATAAGTCTTTTTTTTATTGTAACCTACAATATCTCGTTTCGCGAGAAAATTAACGGAAGAACTTTGGTCAAAAATGTTCTCCGTCATTTATTTGAAGCAAAACGTTTCAAAGCAATTGAGTCGTCCAGACGGAAACCCTAAGTGAAATCTAATAGTTTCCGCGTCTCAATTTCTGAGGTGTGAAGGAGACAAGACTTGAGCGAAGTGCGGAGGGCAGAGGAAGGCGGGCGGTGCGAGCCAAAGCCCTTTGAACTGAGCAGCCTCTCGAGCCAGAGATCCGCTTACAGACGCCAAAGGGATGGATGCTTCGCCCCGAAGCCCTTGAGAGAGCTCAGGGGATGCCTTCGACGTCCATCGCGTTCAGTGTTCCGCCTTGATCATTACATTACTAGGCAAGACATTGTGACTATTACTGTCTTGTTAAAGGACACAAGTAAATAGCGGATCAAGAGTTAAGTTTCCCAGACTAAGAAAAGGACAATGGTACATTAAAATAAAATAAAATTCTTCTCAATGAGTTCCATTAGGTCCATGTATAAATGACAAGTTCATTTTTCATTTAAAAAAAAGTTATGTAGTGTTGCTCAGTCAGAGGAGGTAAGTCTTCTTCACGATTATTTATTCTCTTTCAAGTTGAATGAAATTACTGAGGGTGACGACAGAAGAAGAACGGGAAAGAAGACAAAATTTATGGAAATGAAATGGGGTTTTGTGTAAAAGATGACAAAATAAAGAGAAAAAGAATTAGAAGGAATTTGGAATAAAAATTACACGCCTTCAGATTTTTTACTAACTCGTAATTAATGAATCAGTTTTTTCTGCATACTGAAGATACTTTCACTGTTAAATCGACAATTAATACTTCAAGTATTTACAAGTAAAACAGTGTTGGAGACTTGGTTGGAGGATATTATTAAGTTAAAAGTAACAAAATATTTACATAAACAATTTTTTCAATAAACCGTATAATAATATTTTATTGTTATTTCATCAATAACCATATAAAGAGTCGTATATTATGACAATAGGCATAAAACTTCTTAAAAGGTTACATTAATATCAAAAACTCACATACGCCTTGCTGTACCGATTTTTACATGCCCTATTTTTTCAATTCCTTGTTTTTGTTACTTGGGGAGTACTTTCAATAATAGTGTAAACTTATTTCTCTAAAAATTGTAATTTAAAATACTGTGAGGTGAGATTCCATAACTAGGCAATTTCTGTGATGTATGTTTTTAAAAATCTGCGTTTATCTGTAATATGAAGATGAAATTATTTCGTTTGAAAGTGAGAATACATCATCTTTGAAAAAGAAAAAAAGAAAAGAAAACATGTACAACGAGCATCGTTGGCACACGATACAATTTCGCCGTTAAGTCCTGAATCCTGGGAGGATTGGTTCCAGAAATTGGAAAGGAAATGGAGGGGAAACGACTGAGAGCACAATGGAATGAAAGAAGGAACAAGGGAGGTCTTTTCCAACCTCACAGACTGTCTAGAGAAAGCGAACGAAGTTGGCGATCAGGGCTTCACGGGGAATTAGCTGCTCATAATGGAAGAAGATAGTCAGGGTATCGCGCTTGATTGGATCCCACGTGGATGTCTGTAATGAAAGGCACCAAGAGAATAGATGGCTTGGGCGTACAGTGACTAATCAAATTGAAATTACAGTGATTCCATATCACAGCTTCCTATACATTTTCGTAAAGAGTATGTCACTCATTGAAGCTCTTAAAAAAAAACAACTCATCTACAAACTGAAAGAGTTGAATACTACCATCTTCAAACAAGATGAAAGATACATAAAGAAAGCAGAGTATATAAAAATATATTCTTGATGTAATAATTATATTCATCGTTCAATAATCAGATTTTATACACACACACACACACACAAAACATAATTCCCAATGTTCAGATATACGGACATTTGTCCACGAGATAATCTTAAAGACGGTAGAAGACAAAACCATTTTCATAAAGCACCATCGTATTCATTCTTGAAGAATCGTGAATGGGAACATTTGTTTTTGTATGAAGATATTTACTTTTCGGTTTTATAAGAATCATAATTATTAACTTATTTTTGATAAACTCAGGAAGCCACTCAATACTAAAGTCAAAATCTATCGCATATAACATTATTCGCCACAATATCCTATTGGCACAACGTTGGGACAGGGTAAAAAAAAAAACATTTCACATTTATGTAACGAACTGCTACGCCTAAGAAACCTGGTCACACGTCACACATCTGTTCTCTGGACATATTGTTGAACGATTACTTAGTATGAAACATCGCTATTCCCAACACATCTGAAAAATCCAACTATTTCAAAACAAATTGCTGTGGTTAGCAACCAGCTCACCCTGGATCATCAACAATATCTCTCTCCTAGAAAATTAAAAAAAACACTGCTCTTAGGATTATACACAAATCATTTCACATTTCATTTTCTTTTTGCTCATTAATATCTCTCACACTGCTCACATCCACTTATGAAACGTAGAACCTATACTCTCAGATTGCACTTTTTTCACGCGCAGCTTCCTTGTTCATGCGTCGTTCTGAGGTAGGATCAATCAATGTATTGAAATATCGCTCATTGTTTTGATAGTTTGTGTTGTTTCTCTGGTGTAACCATCATTTTACGAAGCTTGTAATCTGATCGTGAAGTGGTAGGGTCTCCGTTTCCACGATCCCGCTGAGCGATAGAGCGTGGGTTCAAACCCTGCTAGGCCGAACTAGGTGAGAGCTCTTCAGGCTACGACTACTCGATGGGCATCTCAAACTACTCAATTTAGAATTGATGACCAATTTGTTCTTAATTATGTAAGTTATTATAGGCAACTGGTAATTCGGCAAAAAAAATAAAATAATAAGAGAGTAGGAGAAAAGATAATTATGTTTCATCTTACAACGGACCTTTCTTTAATAATTGGTTTGATAAAATTGTAACCTGGTTTAATGGAGAACGTGAAATATAGAGAAATGAATACACAATTATATTTGTGGGGTTCTGCAGGTTGCGGTACGAGTACATCTGTCGAAAATAATATCGTAAATTGTAATATGGATTATGTGTTTACTCCTGGTGTTGGTAATTTTTTAAAAGTGATTTAAATAATACGTTAAAAATGATTATTTTTGAGGATTTTTCGTCCTAAAAATAAGAAAGGAGAAATTGATATTTTAAAGTTTTCAGAGTTTGTGTGAAATTTTGTGCTGGTTATGTTCTATCTTTCAATGATATTGCCATTCTTGTGTCAAACCATCCACCTTCTCTGAGGAGAATTGAGAAAATTGAAGTGACAGAACCTTACTATCGACATGTACTAAAGACCTACACTAGACAAATGTCAGTTCGGTACCATTAACTCCCCGGCAACCCAACATCTCTATTTTCCTATTCCTTTACCCAATTCCAACGGTTACGTGGAAGAGCAGGCCTCATGGCCTAAACTTGGCTAAGAAAGAATGTAACAATAATATTACATGATTTTAATAAACGTGATCAAAAATTACGTAGCAAAATTTCGTGTAATAAGATTGTCTTGTAAGTCTTTCTGTTACGGTCCCACTTAAACAGCAGTGGAAAGTTTTATTTATTTCGCTGTCTAGAGTATTGTCTCGACTGCAAGACCCAAAACCCCTAGACAGCGGAAAGGCAACCCGCCGCTTCCGCTGGCCGCCTCCGCCCTCCGAAGTCTTCCTTCGAGGCGTGGGATTCGGGTGGTCAACATCACGCTTCAGTGGCGTGAGCTTGACTAACCAATAAACAACCATGAAAGTGTCGTCATTCCTCTGCCACCGTAATAAAATTGATGGGATTGGCACCCCCCTCCAGGAGACGGAAATTCAAACGAACAAAGATCTCGGGCAACGACGAAGGGGCTGGTCGAGAGAGCAGGCAGTGTCGACAGGGCTCGACACTCCGTAAGACGTGCCTTCTGCGCGGATTGCGTAAGAATAAAATGATTCTTTAACTAGAGCGAGTCTGATAATGATAAAGAATCATTTTATGTGCTCTTCAAGCACTGAAACGGTTATATTTTCTTTTCTTTCTTCATTATATTTGAATTGTATAACAGTTAGAATCTCCAGAATGATTTATATCTCGGGAGCGAGTCCTTCTACTGGAGTGGCATAACCACTCGGAGAGACCGTTGGTTAATAGCGCCGAGATGCGCGAATCGCAGTTGCATTCTCTTTACTCTCCGATTTATTGTTGGGATCGCCTCATTGTGTAGTCAATCATTGTTCCATTTATTTTTGCTTGGTGAAGGCCATGAACGAACAGCAGTTCCGTAACATTTAATCCTTGTGTAAAATGTAACGTAGTATACTATGTGACTGCAGTGTTTGTACTAGGGAGTGATATTAGTTTTTCTGTAGTGTTGTGCTCATCTGTAGAGTACGTAGTGTTGGAATGCAGTAGTTTGGTGAATGGCTTATGTAGTTAGTTGGTTTCATGAATCCAACGTAAAATATATGTATTAAATTTATGTTATTCATTGGTTGTCCACGATCAGTGATCCGTGATTTAAACTCATGTCCCGGCCGATTCCACCTCTTACAAAACATGGCTGATACCCATGTGGCCTAGCGAGTAATGCCTCTGAGTAAATATTAAAGTATAATTAATTAGATTGAACCCATAAGTGGGTGATAATAGCTAAAATAGGAGGGGTAGAAAGCGAATCACTTCTTGGTAATGTATCATTTCTGTGATATGAACATTCCCATCCACCATAAAACCACAGAAATCCCAGAAAAAAATATATTACTTCCATTCCCTGACGCATTTGAAGTTACACGCATTTGAAGTTACTACCAGTTACACCTCAGAGGTGGGGTTGAAAATCACGCACAATGCTAACCTTAATGTTTCTTCATATTCACAATAAACTAAATTTTACATTTCTTCCAGACGGTTTATTCTGTGGAAAGTAGACGCAAGAAATTGTTGCGAATGAATTCCATTATAAATTTTATTCATAAACTTGGAAATAATTTATGGTTCAACTCTTAATGGTAGCGTATTTGGGAAAACTATAGTTGGAAGAATCAATAGAATACCACCGACTCGTATTATTTCTTTAGAATTGGGAGTGAGGTAAAACAGTGTAATAAATTGAAAGAGGATTCGAGTGATAGAAACGCATTCTCGTGACCCGGCACAAAAGAGGAAAGGCCGCAGGCGGAACACAAAGTGACGTGCTAGATGGGGGATGGGGTGGGGTAGTGAAAAGAGTCTTGTGGTGAAGGAAGAGGAGGCAATCAGTACCCGAGGCCACTCTAGAAGAGAAAGAGAGCGGAGCAGCGTCCGTAGAAAATGAAATTTTCCGATAAATTCCTTTTGGCAGAGATTCCTCGGGGCGTCGCAATGAAAAGGAGCCGCTATGCAAACAGATGAAAAGCAGAACAACGAACCTCTTTGCCGCGAGGCCAGGAGGACATCGTCAAGATATTGTGACGACCTCACTGGAGAAGCTTGAGAATACCACCCCCCTCGAAAGGGAGAAGAGAAAAAAATTTAATTAATATTAAAAGTGGAAATCCACTTAGTTCGATACCTATTCCCAACAAGAACGATACCACCAACGGACAGATTCAGAACGGTTAGGTCTTCTCGGGACTCAAATACCAATTTCAAAATATTCTAGATGAGGGGCCAGTTAATAGGGGCTCATTATGAGATAAACCTGGAATTTTTATTCGTCTTATCTCTGGCTTTGTAGGAACCGTGAAGAAATACATAGATCCATATCTCTGCAGCTAGAAAAGATAATTGTCATTTGAAGACGTCAAATTATTATTTTCATTTCGCGGCATATTTAACGCATAGCGATGTCTTCATTTGTTTAAGAGATATTTGAGGTGTTTGTTTCTTACTTACCCGGCATATCAGCAAGCTAAACATATTTTTTCAAGAAATGGACTAACGGTCTCAAAGTACGGTGTTCTACTTCGATGAATATAAAACAAAGCCATTATATCAATTAAGCCCCATAGATAATATCCCAATTACTCTCAAACACAAATAACAAAAGTATTTGACGTTATTATTTCATCCATTTACATTCACATTAGGTTTGTTATAGTTTTCAAGTCAATTACTCTTGTTTTATAATGAGCATGGTACTGGATTGTAATGCATTTATTTTGTCCTTTTTGTATTTAATATTCTATTTTTCTTAGTAATATATTCAAAATAATCTACGATTTTATCCCTTAAAATCATGTGGATAACGACTATAATATGACTGATAAATTGTTTAATCGGTGAATGACAGAAAAATAGCTAATAAAAACAGAAGAAAATACAAAGTGAAAAATAACTAAGAATAGAATTCGTACGTAGAATATAGAAGATAAATTGGGCGATGTTAACTAAACAGTATTCGGGTACGCAACGTTAATTCACTGTTATTTATTAAATCACGAATATGAGCAGCCTGTCATATGTCACATTCTCTGTTCGAAAGTGAAATGGTTGTTTGCAATGAACAGTGGTAGAAGAAAGCTTAGAAAAGTACAGAAAAACGAGAAAAAATTGTGACGCTTTTAAGGGCAATCACACTTCATTGAATGTGGTTGCTAACACTAATTGCAATAAATTAAATTAAATTTATAAGAATTAAATGATTCGTAAAGTTTCTTGTAATGATAATTATCAAACTTTATATTTTTTTATTTTCCTTATAAGTACTGTACATATAAAATAATATAGAGCACCAAATGTCGTCTCGTAGAACGAATTTGATTTCAAAAGAGTACTCTGTTATTGATAGCAGAGCATTTATTTTACGATGAAAAATAATGACACTCTTCATATACACATTTACCAGAGTTTGCTGACATAGGTTAGTATTTGATTGTATTATTCCAATACTATCTCATGATGTTTGGTTTTGTAAAGTTAAAACTTCTACTCGTATATTTCACTTGCATATAAAGTTGTAAGTCATTTGTTTCGCAGTGTGTCCACATTCTTTTTGTGGTCGTAGCCGTACTTTCATCGCCATTTCACAGGTAGAGTGATTACACCTATGCCGTTCTACTCAACACAGTAATTTCATTGCTTTCCATAAAAAAACGCTGGTGTTGGTCAACATAGCTTATTGTATTCACCACGCAATACAAATAAGTCGTGCAGATAAATGTCTGTAATAATGTAACCATTCGTGTAACAGACTGGAAAAGAGAGGGGATACCTCTTTCGATCTGTAATTTGATGAATATAAGCGATGAAAAAGGGTCCTAGCCCGCAAATAACGAGACAAACCTAAGCTTTAGCAATAACAAATAAAATTATCATAAGTTATTTTATCATAACTTTGAGGAATAAATTAGATCGATGTATGTATTTGTCAGGATCTTCAATTTACCATAAATTATATTTTCATTAATATTATATCTTAAGAATGAATTTTGATGTATCGTAGACAGTCCATCAATTGTTTTTCGTAGATTATAATTTCTTTCTATTGTATGGCAAAGCGACCACTAGTGGAAATTTGGATTGTTATGAAGAGTCATTAAATACGAATATAAACATGGTGTGATCTATAAATAATATTTTTTATAAGTATATTTTTTTCGAATGTTCCATGATAAAAAGAAATTTCTCAAAACATAAAAATCTGTTCGCGTAATTTCGTATGTACGCCAGGAGTGAAACTCAGAGATAAATATGGAATAATCATCCCAATGTTTTAATTTATATTTTATGAATAATTATATCGTACACGAATAAGTAATAATGTATTATATTAGGTATAAACCAGTTCTATGAAGATAGAAAAAGAAGTGTCGCACCCATGATGAAACACTTCTTAAGTTATTTAAATGAGGGAGAAATAATGTAGAAGTAATAAACATATATTATTTATTAATTTTCCAAAATTTATTTCAGAATATTTCGAAAATATCCAAGATCACATTCCAAAATGTTCATTTTAGGATAAAGTTCACTACAGTGTTACAGAGAGAACTGTAGTGACAGAGAAGGTTATATTGAAAATAAAATTATCACGAATGAATCGCAATTCTACAACAAAAATCAACTTCAATACCATTAAAATTCTATGGTAGACTCTTAGAAGTTACTCGTACGACAAATTTTGTTCCATGGCTTCATTCATTATTTTATCTCGCACATTTTGTGTAACGTCAATTACCATTTAATTAACGATTATACGAGGCGTGTCCGGAAAGTAAGTACCGTTTCGATCTACCGCCAACGCAGCGCTAGTGTCGTAGTTTCGCGCATGCGCACTCGTCTCTCTGGTTCATTGTCTTAACACTGACCTCATTACAGCCGGATTGTGTTGTGTTTACATTTGTTAGTGATCGTTCAAAATGTTTATGACAATTTCTGAACTCGCCGACTGTGAAGTGTTCACTGTGCACTGTGTTCTGGGACAGATAGAGCATTCTGCTTGTTGAGTTCCTTCCCAGAGGTGAAACCGGTACGATACTGTGAAACATTGAGAATACTTGGGCGTGGAATGCTCAGTTGTGCTCAAGGCATTGTGTTGCTTCGTGACAACGCACGTCCCCATTATGCTGGTGTCACTCAAAACCTTATTCAACATTTCGGTTGGGAGCAGTTCGATCAGCCGCCGTACAGCCACGATCTCGCACCTTCTATCACTTGTTCTTGAACTTGAAGCGTGATTTTGGAGGAAGGCGCTTTGACAGCGATGACGACACAAAAAACGGTGTTCAGCAGTGGCTGCCTTCACTGGCGGCATCTTTCTATGAAGAGAGCATAGAAAAGTCGGTTTCCCGCTATGACAAATGTCTGAACAATGGTGGCAACTATGTAGAAAAATAGTTTAGGAAAGGCTTTTTCATGTAGAAATAAATTTTGTTAAAAAAATGTTTTTATGATTTTTTAAAACGGTACTTACTTTACGGACACGCTTCGTATGCATATGTGTAGTTAAAATTTTAAAAAAGATTAGTGTCACAGCATTATGTGCTTTCTTGAGCTTTTGATTCCTTTAGTTGCCTTATAATTTTGGTTTCGAACCATGTATGAATGTTTTTAATCTTGAGAGCACAGAGTGCTTACCGAGTGGTTAAGGGGAGAAACACAAAGGCATTTAAATGAAAAATTCTAAAGGTTTATTCACGCGTAATCTATAATAAGATATTTGAATATAACAAATACAGCATTTCACTAATAAAATACGATGGAAACTGAATTTCATAATCTTCATTATTTCGTCAAAATCTAAATTAAGGGATTCGCCATAGTTTAATTAGCGCCGAGTGAATCTTCTCAGTCTCTCAACTAATTGATCCTCCAAAAACAACCATAGTGTTCTCCGATCTTTAATAATACCTTTCACCGGCGTACCCATCAATATTTAAATGACCTCTTTGATCCTTTGAGATAACCCGCGTACTTCTTTGTATAACGAAAGAAGTGTCCTTGACAAAATATTTCTAAGCTCATTAGAATAATATTGTTCAAACATGTTAAACTATTCCAAAATGAAATTTTCACAGGAAAAACAATGCGTAATCCTCCAAACGATCTCAACACTTAGTTTGTTATACATGAGGTTTACGAGACTCTACGAAAATGTTAAAACCATTACATTGAATATGGAAATAATTGAAACACGTAAAAATTGTTAATCTCAGATAAGGCGCACATTGTTCCCGATATTCTAATTCAATCACGCAAAATTAAAACTTCGTAATCAACATTTAATCACATACAACGCACAATTAATCCCTTTGGAAATCCTAGAGTTAACCAGCTGAGTGAGGTAAATAGTTTCTCACTGGGAATACCCAATTTTCAAGGGTAATGGCTTAACTTCTTCGAGTTTAAATTTTCTATTCGGAAACGGTTAGGTAGGTGTGCAGCGCCACTGAAACTTTTTTCCTTCTTGAATCTGTCCCATAAATTAGGTTCAGTGACATCTGGACCTCCATTGAATGTACATAACATTTTTGTTGTCAGATTGTGTGAAATATTGGTTTATATTTTCACTAGATACCTTTTCATATTTGCAAATAATATTATGTACGAAATATCTTGAGCGCTGTGCAACTGCAATAAATATTGTCAAGATAGATGTCGGGTATCGTCGAAGATTCACGTGAAACTGTCAAAAAAAGAAAAAAAAAGAATTTGGAAGCAAAAAACAAACAAAAAACTCTTTACGAAGGGAAATACGATGTGGCAAAACAAGTTAGCGAGTTTCTATCGCAGCATGGCAAAGGTATGTGACCTCTCTGACCTGAGACGGAATAAATTACGACGACGTGCAACGGGCAAGCGACTTCCTCGTCGGGTCGGAAGGGGATGGGAAGCATCAATCGCGGAGAGGAGATCAATATACGGTCATCTCTCTCCTCTCCTTCTCTCCCTCTCTTCTCTTGCTCCAGTGCATGGTGTGGCACGATTCTAGGATTATCGCATTAGCAGTAGCACCCTACCGCGAAGTGACATGCAGCGCTGCGCGCCCAGAAGCCCTCTCCCGTAACTCTGTACGCCCACGTTTGATACACGTTCATGGATCGACGGGATTTCACTCAGCCCCACAAATCGAGGGACTAGTAACGAAATGAAGGATGGGATATCGCTTCTTCAATACGTCGATTAATCGATGAGTTCCAATTCCAATATTGTTTTATTCCTTCATTGACTTCTGTTTCAGGAATGTATACGCTTTTAATTAAACTGTTCCTAAATTAATTTATTTGTGGACACAAAAATATTCACGTTTACAACAACAATACATAACTCTCAGGAAAAATAGAAATTCATTTGTTTTTTCAGAGAGGAAACAAATGAAGTGCTGAAGATTATCGATCAGAAAAAAAACCACATTTGTTCAATCAACCGGTCATATTATGTTTATCGTCTCTAAATTTAAAAAAAACTGTTTTAAATTCTACCTCCTTCTCNGATCAGAAAAAAAACCACATTTGTTCAATCAACCGGTCATATTATGTTTATCGTCTCTAAATTTAAAAAAAAAACTGTTTTAAATTCTACCTCCTTCTCAAGATATATTCATAGAAAAATATCTTTTACAACATCATTAACCCGAAAAAGTAAAATATTTAATTTGGGAATACATTGTACTATCTCAATGCCAAATTGTTCTACAGTAACTTTCAATTTTAAAATTTCAATTATNGATATATTCATAGAAAAATATCTTTTACAACATCATTGGCCCGAAAAAGTAAAATATTTAATTTGGGAATACATTGTACTATCTCAATGCCAAATTGTTCTACAGTAAGTTTCAATTTTAAAATTTCAATTATTTAGTTTCGTATCCAACTTATTGAAATTAGATTCCTATTTTTAGAAAGCAAGCTTAAGAGAAAGTGATAAGATAAAACGGTACGCAGGAGTGTTATCAATATGGTTATTTACACTTGATTCATCTAGATAAACCTGCATTTAAATTG
This sequence comes from Laupala kohalensis, assembly GCA_002313205.1. Taxonomy (NCBI): domain Eukaryota; kingdom Metazoa; phylum Arthropoda; class Insecta; order Orthoptera; family Trigonidiidae; genus Laupala; species Laupala kohalensis. Next base: position 56,485 of record NNCF01126362.1, on the reverse strand, counting down.
ATATGCATTAACACTACGCAGGTCAGCTGCATGTGATTGACTTGACATTCCATGATTACCATATTTAATCACATTCAAATTTACAACGGAGAGATAACAGCTAATAAACGAGAAAAATTGCAAGACTGGTTTGGAATTCGTGACTTTATTAAAAAATGTACTTCTTTATACGATCCATTGAAACAAGTGTGTAAACTACTAAACGTGTACAATAAACTCGTACATTTGGTCGTGATAAACTTTAGAACTTAAATGTTGACAATTTATGAATTTGTGACTGAAAAATTGGTCAAAAAAATTGAAAATTATTTTCAACAAATGAATTTAATAAATATAATCAACTATAAAGAACATATGCATGATTAATTATTAATATGCATAAATCTAAATATCAAATTCCTTAAAGAATTCTTTAATATTTATAGCTCTCTTCCATAAAATATAGAGTTCAATAGATATTTAAAAGTTTAAAAAACTATTGTCCATAAACATAACGATTATGTATTTATTCGACTATATGGATGGAGAGACTTCACTGGACAATATTCTGTTGCTTTTTTCCTCTACCACGCGCTGTGCTAGTAGTTTCAGGAATCAAGACGGCAAGGGGACAATGGAGAGATGGAAGATTTCGATTTTACATACTTCTTTAAACTTTCTCACCAGTACCCAACATAATTACTCCGGGGGTTTGATATTAATTGGTTTTTCTCTGCTTTTCTCTCTCTTTCCAAAAGTCTACATTGACGAGTTGAACCTGTGAAACTACTTTCCTACTATAGACGTAATCTACTATTCTCTCGTCAAGAAACTTATTAAAAATATTAAATTTTCCTCATGTGTCCATTAACGTAATCTTAATTTTTTTATTTGAGTCAACTTGACCAAGTGTCTTTAAGTCGCTGAGAAAATCTCGTCTTTATTTCCTGTATCAACTAGAGGGTTACCGCCACTGATCTGGATAGGACATCAGTAATCACAACTGTTCCCGAAAATACACTTTCATGTTGGNGTAATCACAGCTGTTCCCGAAAGTACACTTTCATGTTGGTATAAATCAGCCTCTCTCCTGACGGCTCTAGCCCAACTGTTCAATTTCAGTGTTCCATCTAAGTTTATCCCGAGAAGATAAGTAATGTGTAATTGTTGTGTTCGTGTCGTTGAACTTTACGTTAGAAATTTTTCGCATACATTATACAAAAAATGGATGCAAAATGTTTCTGTCGTGTTTCCTTACTACAAAACAAATATTATCAATTATCAATTCTTTTATAGGAAAGTCATTTAAATAAAAACGTTTCAGTTGAAATATTTAAAACATTTTGTAACGAATTTAAATACTTTTTTTGAGTAGTTATAGCACTGTAGAGATCAACGATTGCTGCACATAATTTAAAAGAACATTTTCTTCCTTTTTCAGTATTCTAGGATATAACCCACAATAGAAAGCTAGCTGGTCTCCCTTTCTTCTCGGATGGTTAGATTAATCTTCGAATTAACCAGCAGATATAATTTTTTATAATATATAGTGAAGTAGATTATATAAATCAACAGTTTTATAAGAGAAGATTAAATAACAGGAGACACCTGAAATTTTACTTTCTTTTTTGTTCTTTGCATGGGTGATAAATGTAATACAGAGGAGTGACTTAATTTCCGTAAATGAACATCGCAGTTGAAACCCATGTAAAGCATGTCGAAAGAAGTAATTCATAGCATTCACCCAAGGAATTGAGGAAACAAGGGTCTATACAATACACCCCCTGTCTAATCCGTCAATTAGTGAAATGTATTCTGCAAATGACATATCACGAGCGTATTAGATTACATAGAGACGCCACGACGCTCTAATGATACTGTCATTGGACACAGCTGGCTCGTGCATAAGTGAGACCTCTGGAGGTCATACCATCCTTCACAATCTGTCATCTAGGATTGGAGTATATTGAGGTATGAAGTACCCGTATTCGATTGAGAGCGTCGACACAAAGAGGATTTCGCTTTGTGACAAACACACACGGTTCGTGTAAATTACGAGAACAAATTTCAACTCCGTTACAACCATTTAAAAGACACGTGAAGCTAATGAAAGCTTCGAGAAATTAGGAAACTTCATATTAGAGAAATAAAGACTCCCCCTTAAGAGAAGATGAAATTTGTTTAGTACTCTAATTTTAAATTGAAGTCTGTAAAACGGTTTTATTATTGTAATCCGTTTTATGGGACGCGCGTAGTAAAAACCTGCATAAGAACAGGTAATTTGGTTTAATATACCCAATTACCAAACGCTACTCAACATTTACATTATTATTCGAGATTTTATACATTGATTTGGGATTTTTTTTTCTACCGCCATCAATGAGTTATATTATTTTTATTATGAAGTACTTTCTGATTCTATACTGAACAAGCAATTGAGCTGCTTTCCACCGTATTACGTCTATGAAGATCTGTCGCTGAAGAGTGTTTGATGGTTGCTCTATATGCGAAGTCTCAATCCATGACATTGCGTAAACGCCTGTCAACACTGGTAATTACCAATTAGTGATCGTAGCAGGCATTGTTCGTTCTCGCCAGGAGAGTTATATTGCTAAGAAATATTTAGTCTCAATTATAACTCGAATTTGTGCTGTTGGCACACTGCTCTTTCATACACTATTGAAAAAGATATCCCATATATAATATATTTAATGAAAAAAGCTCTAATGACATTGGCGAGCCCTAAAGCCCCAAGGAAAAAAAGGAAATATCCGGACATAAATTAATGCTAAAATACCTTGTATCACAAAAAGGAGTACTACTCTTTAAAGAATGGCTAGATCGGCAAGATACAGAATTTTCGAACAAATTATGGATAGAATAACACCCTTCACTACAATACCTAAACAATTTTCTTTTCTGGATATTTTCTACTAATCACGAAGAAAATTTTACAGTATATTGTCATGTGATAGGGAATTCGTCCGTTACATTGCATCTTTAGTAGAGAAGAGTTTAGTAATTGGTATTCTACTTATTTTAATGCTAAAATATTCAATTAAATAACTGTGAGTTTATAATTAATACTTTTAGTAATGTAGTTAATAATACTTTATGTACATTTTATTGTACAGGGATTTTCATCCACCAATGGATATAAATTAAGTTATAGAAGACAATATATTCCGAACAGTTGAGCATAAATTTCTTGAGCCAATACTTCGAAAGGATGTAAGAAATGAGTTGGGAGTAAATACAAGAACTCGACATTTCAGAAGATAAATCACATGGAGAGACGAGCAAACACTTCGTTGCGGTGGGACCATATGGTTCTAGTGAAGAGTGCATTTCGCTTCTCACATTCTACGCAGAAAGGAAATAAGAAAAGACATGTCCGTCAATTAGTTCCGAAACTTTCCTTCCCATATTGTTACCTGAAACAAGAGATCCTCGTTGGTACTGTAAAGAAAAATAAATTAAAATTTGAACTATAAAACAAAATTTTAAATATAACAGCAATCGTTCATGATGTTGCAAGCACTTAATCAACAGAAATTTGTTCTTTTACTTATTTCTCAGTGGAGGAGCTTGGATTCGATTCCACTCTTACGTTAGCCTGTGAAAGTTATTAGTTTTTCTACCGGATCTCAACGTTTTTCAGAAACATCATAATTATTTACAAACTATAGTGTCGTAACACATTTGCTCACGGTAATGTCAATATCTTTTGCGAATAAGTCGGTGATGCTGACGTCATAGAAGTAATATTAGAATTAAATCTGGTTTGAAACAACTAATATAATGATTCTGCTTTGTTAGTTGGATGCAATTATATTAACTATTACAAGTATTGTTTCGATATTGTAATGATGGTAGAAATAGAATAAATGATAAAAAGAAGAAAAGTGTACTCTAAAATGTAAAAAGAATTGGACGTTACCACTGATATTGAATGTCGTGTTCTCTTTTGAAGAATTTTCTTCATTCGAACAACTTTGGTGGACGTTCTCAAGAAATAAAGATTCTACATGCTTGGAAACATTTTGATCTCTTATTAGAATATTTTAGGCAACTGTTTTAAGTTCCGCCTAGTGATAACACAGTGGATCACAAAAAATTGCCTAAAATATTCGTTGTGTGTAATTTTGTAATAGATTAATGCTTCGTCTTTGAATTGAATGCGTAACTCCTCAAGGATTCACACAAGTATTGCCCAATATCTTCACCCGCAAATACCCTTTGCGATGGTGGCGAGTGGGCGAGGGCGTGAGTTGGAATCCCTCAAAGAGAAGAGAGCATTCTGGCGGTCAGAGCATTCCTTTGCCTCTTTTAGTTTTGCGCACTCGGCAAGCAGACAGACGGGCAACGAAGAGGAGTTTCTACTTCAAGCCGCCGCAAAACATCGCTCCCTGAGTTTGTGGAGCCTCCAGAAGCTTCAGGTTGCCAAACGTTTTTACCCTTTCTTCAGTGACGAATGAAGGGTGTTAACAGGAATGAATGATGCAAAAGAGTGTTTTGTGTCGAGCCTTCTAAATTAAGTATTGTTTTTCTCACACATGTCTATCTTTCTGTTTTTGTTTTCGTGTTCAGAACAATTGCCATCATCTTACTATCTTCAATATGATACTATCATGGGTGGCATGACTAGCAGTGCAGCATCATGTAAAGGTATACTCTAAAAATTATAATAATAATATTTATTATGCTTTTTTCTTCTGTTTTCACAAGTTGTTGTTGGATTCAGGTAGAGTGCTGGGTATACCAAACCCCTCACCTCAAGCAATATCACAATTCAAAAATCTTCTGTCTATTCTATAAGTGTTAAGAATATGGCAGCTTCTTGTAAAGTTATAAATTATTATTATCCTTCTTTTTTCTCCTGTTCCTTGGGATTTTCCAGGAGTTTCAGTATAACAGCGGGCTTGATTTACCAAAGCAAATTCGTTTCATAATTTAATGCAAGTTATTTCTCTGAATGCAAAAATTTTCCGATGTTATGACATGTGCTCACTATTACATGGCCTAATGTATCATTTTTAAAACTGTAGTTTTTATGCCCAATTTGTCTAAATTGTATTATTATTATTATTATTAATATTATAAATACGATGTTGGTATTTTGGAAGGAATCACAATATCAACCCATACAAATTTTAAGTCAAATGAATATCGAAAGTTGTATTTATAATCCATTTGGAAATACTCGAATGGAGTAGACAGGTTCCAGTAATATTCCAGTACCAAGGGGCGTGTGTATATGCAATATTTTTACATAAAATGGTCTAAGTCACGTTGATTTAAATTTTTTACATGCTAAATAGCATTTGAAAACCACAACTTAATTATTTCGAAGAAACAAATGCACTGAGAGACTACGAATGCCGAGTGTCGCGAGTAGACGTAGAGAGTTACGTTCCTTCCCCACCGAGGTCCGTAGGTTTCTCGGTTTCTTGTTTCGGGTACTGTTGTTATAGATAAGCCGACACCTCGCACGCAATGCGCCTCAGAAGGGAGGAGCTTAATTAATCATTTGATGTTTATTTGTGAGAAGAGGTAGTTCACTACACAACGCAACTTATAACAATCTCGGTGCTAAAAACTAATATCATAGTACTGTACTATTACATTTGCTTTTAACACTGATGATGATCGCTAAGCGAGCGAAAAAGCTTTTTGCTTAACAAAATATTGACAGAGTAGACAATACCACTTTATTATTGAATTATAATTTGAATATCCTGTCAACACCTCACCTATAATAATTTGATTTTATCATTATGTATGGTTACATGTATGAATCACATCATCCAAAATCACGTGAATGATTTCAATAAAACTTAACAAAATTATTATTTATCAACTGAGAAGAAAACCTCTGCGAAAACGGTGAGGGGAAAATCTAAAAATCATTATTAAAGATGTGGAAAGTCACTTGCAAAGACAAGGAAAAAATAAAATTTTGTTTTATTACGAATGTTCAATGTAAGTAAATTAAGACCCTTGTAGAAACCCCTACCACTAAGGTGTGAGAGAGCTACAGCCCAAGAACTTTATAAGGCGAAGATTAAAACTCTTCAATCATGACTTTGAATTTATGGAAAACTTACCAGGATGAACAGTATAGACCATGCAATGTTACCAAAGCGAGATGAATGCAATACATTTTCAAAAGAAATAGATTCAAGAAGAATTAAATGAACAATAATCTCCAAATGACTCGAGAGATGACAAGGGTAACCGCATTTTAAGGGATAATTAAAAAACACTTCCCTTTGACTAGCAAAATTGAAATTTCAATATAGCAATCATCTTAGCTGACTGAAAAATAAAGTTGAGAGAAAAGAAACTTGAGATAACTACTTGAAATTTGACGAAATTATCCTTTTTTGTAGTAAAGTCATGAAGAAATGATTTTTCGAAATTCCAATTTCAAGAAGTGAATTAACGTGAAATGTGGTTATTTCGCTATTATTTAAGATGTTATCACAGTTTAGTATATAAAAGTGCTATTTTTGTCTACACTAAATTATGAAAAAGGGTATACCGTGATGTAACTACTCGTGGGAATTCCAAGAAGGTCCTATAATATTTTTGAAGATGAATCCCATTTATAAGAATTCGACTAACAAGTGTTTGCTCTGCGTACACAGAAAAATTATTTCCATATTGCTTTCAATATGTAACTGAAACAAAATTTATGAAACATTGAAAATATGAACAATTCAGGTCATTTTTAATCTGAACAATTCGCAAGTTGTACTTTATGCGTGATTGGGAAAAAGTATCTGTCTGGAAATGAGTTTATAAGAATTTTTTAAACAGTCTGGAACGAATTCGAAAGTACCGATTCTAGATTAACAAGATTCTTGCTCGCCGATTTTTGTGAACCATGATTTAAAAATTTTTGAACTTTCACATACAGTACAATTTAATGTATTAGAAAGAAAATTGTTCAAAAGTGTTCGTAACAACGAAATAATTTCTAAAAGAAAATTTGCAATTTCTTTTTCTCCAAACGTCCATTTGAACGTGGAATACAGAACCAATCTAAGCAAAGCACAATTTTAAATTGTTGGGAAAGGTATGCAAAATCATGGCATTTAAGTTGTTTTATAAAATTAAATACATTGACTATTGACGTTGGATCAATGAATTCTTGAAAAAAGTTTTAAAAATACTTTAATGTTTCAATCAAGTAAGCTTCGAAAGCGCGAGTTGATTAAATAAATTTGTAGTAATTTTTAGACAGAAGAGATGAAATGAAGAAATTTCTTTCACGAAAACCTTGTGTGGGAGCGTGGGAGTCATATGTCGTGAGTACGCGTGTCCTCGGAAGTCTTGATCACGTCTTCGTCTTCCGGTGGCTGCATCCGCCTTCAGCATTTCCCCTCCTCGAGTGCGACGGCTGCAGCGTGGGATTCATCGCTAATCCATCCATGTGCCACTTTTCATTTGTCACCAAGTTATCCGGACCCAAGAATAAACAATTCTTAAAACTACTGACGGATTCAAAGGAATAGTCCGTTGAGTTCAGGGACAGATGAAACCAAACCGCACGACTTACAGAAATCAATTACATCCCAATTTACCTTGTTTCACTCTGCATTCGTTGATGTATAAATAATTTTTTCATAATACTGTTTTATTATTTTTTATCGTGTAAACAACAAAAAATGCCGACACTTGTAAAACGTGAAAAAACGCCAAGTCTGAAGTTTTGTATTAAAAATGTCTACTTCGATTGTAACAAAATTTTATTACGTGATAGATGCGAATATTGATTTTATAAAATAAATTTCAGAATTTTCAATCACCCGCCAACTCTGCGGGCGATAGAACTGGCTGCCAGGGTTGATAAGCTATTGTAAATAACTATAAAGCTGTTTAAAATAAATCAGTTCCTTTCAGACGTTGTCAGTTCCATATTCGTTCAAATTAAACTGTACACGTTCCAAACACTATCGAGAAAAACAACTTTTTTGTAAAATTGATAACTTCTTTCCGGTGATTGAAAATTCTGAAATTTATAAAAAATAAAGTCAACATACGCATTGATCCCACATTAAAATTGGGATATATTCGGATCAGAGGTATTTTATGCAAAACTTGAATCTCCAAAAAAGTTAAAAAACACAAAAGATTTAAAAATAATAAATTTTACTTTCAGATTTTTACATTTTATTTTCAGCTATGGTTTGAAAATTTAAATATTTTGACTACAAAACATCCACAAGAAAAAAAATTTCCAGAGCCATTTATCACTGTTGTTTTATCAATAAGATGTAGTTGGAATTTTAACTTTTGGTGGATCACATTCTAATTTCTACACATCATTATCTTAATTTTCCAAATGTAAAGTACTTTCCACTTATAAGAGTTCCGAACTGTCCATATATTAATTCACTGTAATTGCCCGAATTGGAAAGCACGCTAATGCGCAGTAGAAAATAAAAGTATCACTGAAATTAAGAACGGTATATCTTGATATAAATTAAGAACGGTATATATGATAATGACAGTGATTAGCATTTTTTCCCTTTGGGAGATATACCGTTCTTAATTTGAAATACAGTGATACTTTTATTTTCTACTGCGCATTAGCGTGCTTTCCAATTCGGGCAATTACAGTGAATTAATATATGGACAGTTCGGAACTCTTATAAGTGGAAAGTACTTTACATTTGGAAAATTAAGATAATGATGTGTAGAAATTAGAATGTGATCCACCAAAAGTTAAAATTCCAACTACATCTTATTGATAAAACAACAGTGATAAATGGCTCTGGAAATTTTTTTTCTTGTGGATGTTTTGTAGTCAAAATATTTAAATTTTCAAACCATAGCTGAAAATAAAATGTAAAANTATATATATATACATAATAACAAAATTGTACGTGAAAATTTGCGTTTCTTTGTACGTAATGGGATGGGGAAATCACAAAAATTTTACATTAGTGCATATTAATAATTGTATTGTTTGATGCTCTATTGTTTCATCTTTTACCTTTTCTTTTCGAGACAGCAATAAAAAAGTTGCTAAAATCTCGAGGACTAGGCCCTGCTAGTTAATGTGATATTTACGACACGTAACAGTTCACACTTAAGAAATCTGAGTTTTTAATGTTCTCCACATTGTGTGATTTCTCCATTCTCCAATTCGGAGAAAGAGTAACAACAACTAAGAGATCTGTTTCGCATTTGTGATTATATCGACAGGTGAAAATACGACATTATAAATCAACTCGTGGAGTTTAGATGTATGGCGCCAAGTCGTGTGAAGCAGTGAAAAATAGCGACGAGAGAAAACGATTTCAGATCACGTAACCAAGTAAATGCAGCAGCAGTATAGGCCACAGTGCCTCAGTCATCTCAGTCACGTTCTTCACTTCCGCCGTCCAATCGTGTAGCCCTCCGACTGAATGACTTGGTCACTCAATGCATCTCGGCGCGCATGCGTCCAGGACTGTTCTGCGCATATTGCGATCTCAGTCAGCCCTCATTCATCCGCGTCGTCAGCCCGAGGGCGCTCTCTACATCGAAGCTTTTCAAACACGCTCGCTTCTGACGTGAGAAAAATAAACGCTTCGCATCTCGCCTGCGGAAACTTGTGAAAGGAGAAACGTCGCGAAAGACGTACAGTAAAACAATCATCCGGAAAAATTGGGACCGAGCCGGTCCGGATAATCAAATATCCGGATAGATGGATTTCTCACAAAAACTGTACAGGAAAAATTGCAAAGAAATATCGTATTAAGGAGGAAAAGCTAACTCACAGTATAGACTTAAAAATCAATTTAAAGATATGAGGTCTATAGAGGTACAGTAATCAAAATAACAATAGTTAAGTGTACAATAATTAAAAGCTCATTTTTTCTCACCCATCGATCCCGATAATTGGCGATCCGGTTGAACGGAGTTCGTATAATTGGAGTTCTAAACGAGTTATTTTTTAATAAGTACAAGTAATTGATTTTATTTCACCACAGACGCCTGTACCAACATCAGTTCATGTCACTGAAAAATCTTTCAAGCATATTATTCTTCCAACAAGTATTTGTCAAACTCAATTGTTACGCAGTACGGGAATGATGACTACTTATAGATATGATGAAAATGCTGATTACGTAGAGGGTCATCATATCTGTAGATAATAAACAATCAGCGAGAAGTACGGACATATGTGTGAGAAAAAAAATCTCTTTTACTGCATTCTATTCCACAACCAAACACGTTTGGGTTTTCCTAAGAAATCTCGTGATGAATGTTTCTGCAATTACCGTGAACTCTTGTGCCGACGTAGCCAACTGTTTGCAGTGCGTAGTTATTATGGAGTAGACCCCAAGCCGTTTCCATGGCGAATAATTACTGTATCCTCCAAACCGATCAACACAATATTAATTTCAAACTAGGGATGTTGGAAATATAAACAGTCATACGGAATGAGTCTTATTTTGAGTGTATCATCTGCAGACGAAGAGTTTGAAGGCAACGAATTAGGTGACTTAAATTTTAAATTGTCAGAATGGGAGAAAGAAAATTATCAGGAGGATCAGGAGGATTTATTTATATTGGGTTAAGAAAATAATAAAGTAACTGCGCATGCTTTGGGATGATAATGAGTCATAAATGATACAGAGATAATAATAAATACCACTCCCGTATTTCCACCACTTGTGTTGAAGTTTTGCGTTGTGAGTTCGGAAGGTAAATAACCGATTTTGAGAGTTGGGAGTTGGGCTTTCCACATTCAAGAGGAAGTCGATTGACTTTTGTCTCAATATTTCTATATCACTAGCCAGTTTTTTTTTTTAAATTCTTTATGTTCTGCATATCTTATCACGCATCTCACGTTATTACTACCTACCTACTAATATTTTCTTTGCTCATACGACCACTGCCTGTTGGTATGACTACGTGATGGTATGACATCTCACTCTGCGTATGGATGTTAGGTCTGTGCGTGGGAGCAGGTCTTTGTCCTCACACAATGGGCCTTTGTTCTGGCGTCGCAAGGTCAGCCATTAGCCATACGACCTGGCCCTCTGGATACCTGCACTGGAGATCGTGCTGCCACCGACCGCAAAGAGCTTGGAGATGTCGATGTGACTGTAGGAAACAGAGGGAGTGGCACGAGGGGAAAGACCTGCTTAGATCACTCGCACGGGTAAACATGGAGGTGGAGCATTGAATTTGATGGAGCGCAAATGTTAGTGTAAATGAATCATGAAATAACTTCATTGCTATTTCATTCTCTACTGTTGAGTTTCCGTAACTTCACTCGCGTCAGTCTTTGTAAGTGAATAATCATTCTAGGTCCTGCGAAGATATCGACCTCAATAAAGTTAGCACCCCCACTTTATCAAAACAAAACAAATTAACCTATAATTTAGTACTGATTAAGTACAATTTACACCAAAAAAGTTTTTTTTTTGGTACACGCCTGATACTTCCTTAATTTCAATTTAAACAGAGGGGATGCTAGCTTTATATCAAGCTAGCACCCACACATAGTATCATTTTGAGATTTTTCAAATGTTTGAATTTGGTGCAATTTAGTACAGGCGAATTTTTTAAAAATTAGAACAAATTTTTTAAAATTAGGAACAAACGGAAGTAGACAGTTTTGCATAATAAATGAATGAAATCAATTTTACATCGAAAAATAAGAGATTTTTGTTCTATTACTTTTTTCGTCAAATGCAAATTTTGGTTGCAAAATATTAATAAATTTTATTAACTGGCGGAGATGGTCTTTATTGATGGTCAACCGTCCATTTCCGAACACATGTTTGAACATTTTTCTTTCTTAACCTGTTAGAAATCATTCCTTTGAAGTCTGGTCCCTTACTTAATATTCACTCTACGTTGTTTTCTCGCCACTTCGGGTTCAATTCTCAGAGAAAAAATTGTAGCTTTTAACTTCAATGTCCCAGTACTTATAGCTGTGGCTACTGCAAAGCAAACCCTCCTCCTTCTATCACCTCCTACTACTCCTAGTTTCACTAACTCATACTATTACTAATGTCTCCTACTAACCTCCAAGTCGGCCAAGTTCTTGGCAAACCCAGCTAAGCGGCCCACCTACTAACAGTAGCCCAACCTCTCACCTCCTATTCCTATCACCCCATATAGATGAACTTCAATACCACGCTACATTTCCCATTTACAAATACTCTGTATGCGAATAAGTGGGTAAGTCCAAAATTGACCAATTTTGAATTATCACTCGTTTATACATAACATCGTCATGTTGGAGGCAAAGAATAATAAACCTGTTGTTTTCTCTTTTCTTGTTGGTGTACAACACTTTTCCACTGCTTTCACAAATTCCCTCCTTTCTTCAGTGCAGTAGTGAAATAAGAGCATGTTTTTGTTTATTTTTAAGAGAGATGGATTTAAGCAATTACGATGCTGATAATGAAAGTTTTGAAGAGGTCGAATATAAGACATTCAGTCACAATAATCAATCGAACATGAACAATAACGGTAATATGCAAATGCACGGATATACCTGACCTTATGAATTTAAATTAGTTTAAAAGTTAGGTTAGGAAAGTAATCAAAGGTTGTCCTATTTCATTTCAAGGTTTCGCTGTTCTAATACAGTAATACACAGAATGCAAATCCATAGAATCCATAAGTGTAGTTTGTTTTTATACATATTTCAAGTTAATCTGCTTGTATTGCATCAAGAGAGAGTAAAGGAAGTAGGAATGAAGCTGAATGGATGACAAATTTTAGGAAAACCTACATAAAAGAGAAAGGAAACGAAGTAAAAGCAAAAGAAATTATTTTTATATCCTAAAACAATAAGTAATTTAGACTGTCTATGCCGATAAAAGTTTCCATTAAAATTCAATATTTTCAGTAATAAATGTTATGTTTGGTGTTTACGTAAGTAACTATCTCACAAAAAATTATGTTTAGTACATATTTTTATTTCTCATTTTTACAAATTACCAATCATGTTTTAGAACTTACACCACTTCTGCTCCGCACATCTCACTTATTTTGTGGAGTATAGAGTAATATGAACACAGAAATCGTTTTGAATGTGTCGCAAGCCAGGAAATGTAGAGGGAAACATTCAATACACCAACAGGCGATTGGTCACCGGGGGAGTGGAAGCAAACAGGATGTTTGCGCGTGGATGAAGATGTCGAGCGTTCCCGGACGTTCTCTTCATTTCCTCAAAGGACATGAACTCATTGAGGGTCGCTGTACACATAATACGAAACCGCAAAGTGAAGCCGCTGCCGTTCGTGCACCCTGCACATGCATGAGTCTTCGCTCTTGTGTGGAACTATGCAGCTTCTATCCCGCGCTCGACTAGACAAATGAGATTCCATTTTGGACTATCCATTTACTCCACACAAAGCAGGAGCTCCTAACTCTCTAACTACGAAATACCCTAACCCTAATGAACACGCTCATAAAGCATAAAACTCGTGTAATTAAAAATTATTAATGAGAAAATAGATGCAACTTTTTGGGCATGGAATGAATATTGTAAGAAACAAACGACGGACCAAAAAGAAAAAAAAAAAAACAATCCTCATATCAGATTACTCAAGAATAAGGAGATGTATTCTTTTTTAATTTGTACTACGAAAACGCAAATGATATTGACGTACATCTCACAGAATATTTCGAGTTCCTTTCGCATATTAAAAAAATCACAAAACACAGCCTCGTCTATTGTAACAGGTCACATGCCAATACATTTTTAAAGATATATCGTTTCGTCGGGGACAAAACCAGAGCTAGAGCTTTAATGTTCATTAAAACACATGATAACCTATTACTTCATGATTATTTAGCCTTCCTTTTAATTAAATTGCCATTATTTTTTTCTCAAAATTACATGGTTAAAATTTTGAATTAATTGTTAATTGAAGTTATTGCATGATTCGAACTGATACAGTCGAAAGAAAATCCCCTTTTCAGGATGGCTAAATTGAAGAAAACGTTGTATCATGAAAATCTTGGTATGTTTAACAAAATGAGTGAGCCTTTTTCAGAATATGTGGATATATATTCTACAATCATACAAGGCTGGTATGATAGGAAGAGGAAGAGTATGAAATTAGCGATTTCGCAATTTCATTACGAAAGCAAAATATTGGCGAAATATATTCCCTGGTTATGGCGTGAGTCTTGGTACAGGGTTAATAGAGAGAAAATAAAATGGAAAAGAAAGCTGAACAAGACTATTAAATGCAAACTAAAATTCGCTCTCTTATAAGATTATCGATTAGAAATAAGCTAGTGAGAGAATGGAGGTAGTTAGTAAAAACTTGAAAATCATAGAACAATAAAAGTTAAGACATAGAACAGTTAAGTTATTACTCATTCCCCTTTTACTCAAGTCTCCGCAATATTAAGCAAGAGTTTTGAAATGTTCAAAGGACTGAGGAAACTGATGTAAGCGTCGTGAGCGATGCGGAAGATCCCATGTATGAACATGCAAGGCAGGAGAGCGTCCCTTGAATTAATCGCATCGCAAAGCAAAGGCAAGTGTGTGGGCACTGTGGGACACCGAGCTTATCTCTGCTCGACGCATTTAAGGCTAACCTCCGCTAATAGACTCTGGCCGGCCATCCGATGCACAGTAGTCTCAAACGACAGTTAACGGAGTCATTGTGGAGTTTGAATGTATATAACAATTATCCTTTTCTATAAATTATTATTATCATTATTATTATTATTATTACGCCGACCTCGTCTAACACGGGATTAATAAGGCGAAGATGAAGATGATGATGATTATTATTATCATTACCCACTCCTTTTGAGATCTTAAGAAAAGAAAACTTCCAAAACAGACATTAATATATTTTATTGAATGTTTTCATCAAACGTATTTTAAAATGCTACTATATTACTTTTATTGTCAGAGCAATATTTACAAATCTTTATTAATAAAAACGAATAAAAAATAAATATTGGGCTCTTCTCTTAAGTGATGTTAACGTAAGTACCAAAGAGGTAGAGGAAAGATAAATGATATTTCGCAGTGGTGGATAGTTATTTGTGTATCATAATAACAGAAGAATAAATAATATGTAATCAATTTAAATAAAAATAACTATTCTACAAATATTCTGTTCAGAATAAATGTTTAGAACCTTTTTTTATGAAAAAATCGGTAGCGTAATTCTTTCCACTCTTAGGAAAACTTCTTTCAAAACTTAAGTATTTATTCATTGCCTCATTTCTGCCTGAAATTATCGGAAATGAAACAAGAGTAAACATTAAGCAGACCCACCAGTTCCTTCAAATGCAGTAATTTCGAAATTGTTGTACACACATTCCTTCCTAAATTTGTACTAGTACACCCAAAATAATTTTTAGTTACCTTGATCTAATTTAGGTTGATTTGGACTATCCGTAAAAACAATATGAACATTCTAAGAGGTAAGGTGTTTACGTTCAAGAATATCGCCATTCGGACACGCGTATTTTTAATTTCTGAAAATGTAGGGATCGAAAATCATAATTTTAAAATCGGTTAATGTTAAGTTAATATATAAGAGAATGATAACTGAGATAAAGGATGCCAGAAGAAGAAATAGTGAAATATTAAGTATCCCAACTTAGTACTTTTGTAATAGCTGCAAGATCCGTTAAGCCGCGTTCAAACATGAGCTCTACTGTTTTCTACAAGCTAGCATTATACCGTCATCGAATATATCAATAAATTCATAATATAAGCGTTTTATTCAAATTGAAGAAATTTGATAGTGTCCGACATAAATCTTTCTTCTGACCACTGTGCACTTCGTCGTGTACCACGTTGGGTAGGAATCCAACCGCGTTGTGTTGCGAAGCTTCTCCTTTGAATTCGTGAAATCAATGGATGAGGGATGATTCCCATCACAACAATAATCCATTTTGTTGGCCGCTTGCTCCTGCGTGGGTTTTCTAGCGAAGGAAATTGCTGGTGTATTTCTTGACGAGACCAAGAAGCATTGGTTGGGGTCTTTTCCTTCTACCAGTTCTCATATCTGTTTAAAATAATATGTTTGAAGGAACAATCAATTTGTGCACAAGACTCATTCTACTGTAACTAGGACCAAAATTATTATAAATTGATACAGTAGTATTACAAGTTAGTTGCCACTATCATCAGAATATTTTACTCAGTATTTTAAATATTCAAAGCTTGAATCTGAAATCGGTGAAGGCATGTGTTCTCTATTCTAATATACTTAGAATGGTTGTGTTTCCACAAGACATCTACATGACAAAAGAAAGTTTAATGCAAAAGTTGTATCACCTAGAATGGTTCCATTTATAGGTTTTATGTTTTTTTAAATTTTTTTATAGATGTTATAAGACAATTATCGATTTTATATAATTGTTGTTTTATTTTTCATTGGTGTATAATCATCCGCTATAGACATATTCACTGATACCAACAAAAGTATTTATAGATAAATATTTTAAAGCAAGAACACTATTTGAAATATTTAAGTATTTTTCTTTCTTAAAGCGCGTATGAAGTATTTGCTCGGGTTCATTCGTCCCTGGCTTGCTTTCGAAAAGTAAATAAGCCCCCTCGTGGTCATACGTCATTTTTACTTCCTTTTGTCTATAAATTATTTCAAGTAATCGTCTTGCAAAAGATAATCAGAAAATGGCAGGGGATATTATTCTCTTCACAAAGCTACGGAGTGAGGTTACAAACCTAATGCTTATCTCGCACCTCGTTGCAACGCGCACCGCCAGAGGGCAGATCGGTCGCAAGCACACCGCAGGTGTACTCCATGTATTATGGAAGCCAAGCGCCGAACCACCGCCGCTAACCAACAGAGGACCGGCTGCTGCTGCTGCTGCTGCTGCTGCTGCATCCGTGTGGTTTCTCTCTGGCTCCCGTCCCATCGCACGAAGGGAGTGCGGTACTATATCAAGTGATAGTGCCAAGAAGACTTCATATAGCATATATGAAGCTAAGGGAAAGGGGACACGTGCGAAATTTATCGTCACCAAAAAGACATCACTCAAAACAATTGTGTGACTTCTGCATTTTCAGATGCGTCACAAACAAGAAAAAAAGAGATTTTTTGTGTTATAATTATTCCAATTTTAGTACAGGTTTTATAACTTATACAAAACTTCTCAGGCCTCTTTTAAAGGCGTTGAAATTAATAATACATTTCCGTTCAATGGTTCTAAACTCATTGACGCCGCTCCCCTGTTTTTCGAGCACCTCATTCGTTATTCCTACTCCAATATCTTAATATCCATACTTCAAAAATAAGGGATAAGATAAAGGAAAGTATATTGGTGGGACATATCGAAAATAGAGCACAGGAGAGTTTAGCAGTTTGTAACGAAATGTATAAAGCAAGGTTCTCGAGTTTAATATGATCTGTCACTATTTCCACTCACATAAAATAAAAATAGTATATTCCACGCTCATTTTATACAATACAGAATGTCCTAGATTTCCCAACCAGATTAGAAAAAAGCATATCCCAAACTCACCGAAGGAATCCTAAAAGAACACACAAATACTTACATATTCCTGTTCGTGTTTTAAAAATATGCGTAGAATTATTTTACTAAAAACCTCACTCCAATATCATTACATTAACTTAAAAGATATCATAGAGTTGAAACGTGATTAACTTTACCATTCGCAACAGTAAGAATAGCTTTGATTCCGTAAACCGATAGTGCATGTTATTTTGAAAACCAATATTATACATTAGCCAATTTTTCCCTCATAGAATGAATAAGATTACTAAGAATAAGAAATACTACTTCCTTTAAAGAGATGAATGCTTATGTGGTAAGTTAGAAACAGATAGATTCTGATACAGATTCAGGGTGTCAAATGACTACGCGTAATTTGTTCATAGTAAATATTCTTCATGTTCGATTCTAGTTGAAAGAAATCAAGAGAGATTAATCACAGCAACGATATGCAGAATAATAGAAATATCTTTATCACGTAAAAATCCTTCAGTTCCCCAAAATCAATGAAGACAAAAGAGTGGACGTGTCGTTGAATTATGTGAGTTAAAAAAATCAATCACTGAGTGAACCAGTGAACATCATATTTACATAATGTTTTTATTCTGTACGTCGCGTTTAATTATGATTATTCAATAAATAATAACACTTTATGTTAAGTACATAAACTATAAAATGCGCATTAAAGCGTGATGAATCTTTTTGAAGGCCTCGAATTAAACGCAAATTTATTGTTCTGGAATTAATTTCGTTTCAATAACGCAAAAGAAAATAAATTTCACGGAAACTCTAAAACTATTGACAAATCCCCATCACTATGTTATTAAAAGTTGTGATAACGTAGAAACATTTTCACTATTTCTCGCAGTAAAAGAACAGTCTATCAATGTAGAATTAGAATTTCAATTACTCAGCCACAATCTACATTACAATAGATTTCGAAAATAGCAGCACCGTTTTCCATTAATACCGAACGCGAGTAATAGATCTATTCCCTAAAGAAAGATATGCATGTAGACCGAAGGCAGAGCATCGATGCTGCGCCGTAGACCAAGGTCATTTGTGTTATTCTTGATCTCAGTTTGATCGGATTTGCATTCTGATTCAGAGAGGTCTGATACCGCCTCATGTGAGGAAGCAAACGACCCCTTAGAGAGACCATCACCAGGAATTGCGATGGTCTTTATCATCTCATCACTAGTATAATGGAGAATGATGAGAGGATACTAGGGAAAATAACATGGTGCAGGGTGGAGGAATGGCCTCTCCAATAAAATATTTTTTTCTTCTAAACTTCTAAGTAAACGGTTGACCTTTTCAACAGAGAGATTGAAGATGATTTTTAGGTTTAAAGATAGAATAAAACAAGTAATAAAAATGGCTCTCGAATCTCGGATGCTAGCTGTATTAAAGATGCAACCTCCCTTAATTTTTTGAGTAATTTCCAGGGTTCGAATTAAAGAGGGGGAAGCCAGGGAATTTTCCCCTTTGGATTCCCCCCGCTAACTTCTACGTGTAATGTTTATTCCCAATTAAGGAAAAGTAATTCCACCTCTCGAAATTATCAGTAATATTTGTCAAAATTAATTTCAACTAATGTGCCAATTTGGTGCAAACTAATATCTCATAGAATATATGCGCAACATAAGTAAAAACCAATCTCGAAATTTTTATTATAAGACAAAAATTAGAGAAGTTTATAATACGTCAGTATATGTAGTGTATAATATATCAAAATTATATACAAAATTACAAAAAAACAAGGAGGTTCTTTTAAGTGCCCTCCTTAACATTTTCTTGGCAACTTTATAAAGTTTTGCAATAAAAAATGAAAAGACAAGCTGCAATTTGAATTACATGAATAAGATCAATTCACAACATTGAAGTGGTTATCTATTTAATAGTAGTCATTGGTTAACAGTAGTTTGTGATTTGAAAAAGTACGTCTTAAAAAAAAGTGTCACACAAAATTTCGAATATCTTCTTNAGTAGTTTGTGATTTGAAAAAGTACGTCTTAAAGAAAAGTGTCACACAAAATTTCGAATATCTTCTTTCTCGGTGTTAGAAAAAAAACTTTTTTTTTTGTAATTTGCGATGTGAGGTGGTAGAAGAATGTGTATGCTTCTCATGTTTGAAATGTCTCCGTGACTCATTTCCGCATCGTAGCGTTGAGAGGACAATGCTCGGCAGTCGCCGTGCGGTCACTTAGTATTTCAGTGAGACTTCTTCCCTCGTTAAAGTATTGTCCAATAAATATTCCCATTAACACGTGCCTCGTAAGCAACATGAGACTTGGCTTTCAACTGCTTCACTGCGTATCACTGTGAGGTGAAAAGACACAGATAGAATGTCTTGTGGATGATAGGAATCCGCGAAGTATAGGGAATTTCTTTTAAAGTGATTGTTTCTTCTGCAACATTCTCTTCCATATAATCATTAAAGAAAACAAAGAATTTATGTAACAGAGATTATATTGTGTAGATTGCTAAAATAACATACATATACCAATAAAACATTTAATTTAAAAAATTAATTAAATTGTCCATATTAAATGCTAGTTGGTAACTGACGAATATAAAACTTGGGAAAACTTTTTTAAGAAAGTTATTAAGCAGAAGAGATGCTTGTGAAATTCCAAGAAGAGTATTAAGGTCTAAGCCGCTATTATAAATTGTGTTAATTATAAGAATTTTGCAGATTATCTAGTAAGAATATATGCATAAGAACAGGACAAAAGTTGTAGAGAATATACGCAGAAAATCAAGGGAAACGGTTAATCATTTTCTTGCTTTTTATACGATTCAGAATGAACTGAACTACTTTTTTTATGAGGCAAAGATAATGATGTTAAACCGAAATACAAACTAAAGAGTTCTAAGTTGGTTACAAACTTATGTTTCTTTGAAACCTAAGTTGGAATACCAAAAAAGTCGTATTATATTCCATGTGTTATATTCGGCGTAAGAAGAAACTAATACTTAGGTTTTACTATAGTTTTATTTCTATGATTACCTCATTTCACCTATAAATAAAGATCCAACCTGTCTTCGGGCTACATATCAAATGAAATTAAAAAAATAATAGCACTAAAATACAGGAATACCTAATTCATTCGTTCGACACACTTTCAGGACGGCAAAAAAATCAGGGTCTACTGGGATTTTGTATACAATGCAGATTGGGACGGTGTACAGATTAAATGTCGTGGGAGAATCAAAAAAAGAGAAATACTTCTCCGAATCAACGAAGTTCGAACAAAGGTAAGGGGCTTGGAGTACCCGACCTCAACCCGAAATTACAAAAATTTCTCGTATTAGATGCATTTAAAACGTTTGAACTACATAAAGTATTATTGTCATTTGATAATTCATTAAAAATGTCAAATAAATGAATGAAAAAATTAAAATATAAGAATAAATAACTTGGAAGTTAACATGAATTTATTTCTATCAAGGATGATAAAAATAAATTTGGTTACTAGGAAGGTTTAACCAAGGAAAAGAAAAAAATGTTCCGAAAACTTATGAATTGGTTTCGTGCATATTGACAGCTTAAATCCATCTACAAGTATCAGTTCAAAGAGTCAGTTGCAATATTTCAATAGATGCGAGTCTCAACCAAAATGAAATACGTGATCTTCAGGTAGCATCAGGTGAACGAAGAACGGTGTGAACCTTTGTTACTCACTCGTTTAATCCCGTTGCATCCGAGAAGCGTCCGCACTGACCTTTCCCAGTCACTGACCTCCTTCCACCCCTAACCGCCGTGCAGCTAACAAAGGGAGTAATTTATGGACCAAGGACCAAGAAGTTACGAGGGGTCCACTTGAGCTGTGCCTTGCATTGGAAGCGCTTTACGATCAGAGGAATGAGATTTACAATGTTCATTTCGGAGGGCAGAAGAACTGTTCCACGGACCATCGCTCATAACACAAACATAAATTTAATTTCTGTAATTCGGTCTTGTTTCTAGAGCCTTCCATTACAATAAACTGGCTTGCTCGAGCTCCCGGTGAACTACCATGTTTCGAATATTTTATTACATTTAAGTATGAGCTTGACCACGAACAAAAAATACAGTCCTTTGAGCTGTGATCTCGAGTTATGGCAGTAGTGTCAGATTTTACTTTGAATGAACTTGGAATAAATTGTGTTTCACGAATGACCTTACGGATGGTTAGATACGACTAAATGTTCGCGACGAAAATATGATTTATATTCACCCGACCTGAACGCGCAACATGAAGCTCATTCATCTCGTTTTCTTTGAGGTTATAAAGAGTTCCTTTTGTTCAATGCTGCAAAGCGGACTACTATTTCAAAATCCAAATATAGTCAGATTTTTTCTGGTATTATCCAAGCACAGGCGAAACACAACGTAGAAACACGAAATTTATTAATTAATTTTTAATCCTTTCAGTATAAAAAGAATTATTTAGTGAATAGATGTTCCTATTATAGACGTAAAAATTACCAATATATAAATAAAGTAATGTTTGCGATTTAACTTGTTTTACGGGTTTGCAAATATATTGTTATTCTGGCATTACAACCCGTGTAGGGACTTGGTAGCAATCTGTCTACACTCCTTTCCATCCCGCATCTTCTTCCCCCAAGCACTTATTCCCAGGAATCTCAAGTCGTTCTCCACATCTTCACTCCGTGTTTTTCTGGGTCTTCCTCTTGCCTCCCAGATGTACCTCCAAGGCAGCATAAGGCTACCGATTGTTTTCAATTCTCGCCATGTGTCTCAACCATTGGAGGTACCAATCAAGTTTGGTTGCAGGTGAAGTTGGTACAATTCATCATTGTATCTTCTCCGCCTCTCACCTTCTTTTATGGGGTCGTAAATTTTCCTCAAAATCTTTTTCCTCGTGTGTTTGGGATTAATTGGTCTTTGGTGTTTAAAACCCACGCTTCACATCCTAAAGCATCACAGTTCTAATTGTAGTCTGATATACCATAATTTTCATTTTGTGAGATAGATCTTTGTTTTGAAAAATAGTTTTGAGAGCAAAGCTACATCTATTTCCTGACATAACCCTAGCTTTTATCTCCTCACTTTGTTCATTTTTATAAGGAAGAATTGCTTCTAGGTACATAAATTACCTAGAACAGGTTTACAGTGATCATGTATACTGTTACGATTGCGAATACACTGTTTAGTGGTGATTTAAGCAACATGATAACTATTGTATTAAAATTAAATAACATTTTGTGTAGAATTAGTTCAATGTTGTTAAACAAAAATTATCGTANGTGTAGAATTAGTTCAATGTTGTTAAACAAAAATTATCGTAGAATCTATTGAATTAATAGTTACTATACATTATGTGGATATTCAAACGGAATTCAATACTTTAAATGTTGAGCACTGATATTAGACACCACCCACTGTCACACACGTATAACCAACCGCCCCCAACCCAAACCCTCTCTTTTAACCAGACGTCGGACGGTCGCTTTGCAAGCGCATAAACGCCTTGGAGAGGATGGCAGCGAGCGTGCAAAGCGCGACACGACTTTTCATCGGAGCTGCTGCTAAGTGGTCCTTCGGACACGCTGGCCCTGTAAGCGTCTTTCGCAGAGAACATAAAATATTGCGCGTCGCTCCACGAATGCTCAAATGAGCACCATGATTGGCGGAGAGAGTACTGGCGTGGGATGAGAGGAGATAAACGCTTCTCCTGAGAGACGTGGAGCGTTATGAGGCGTGTAATACGCTGTTCAGCGCTCACGTGTTTCACGAGACACTGTTACCTGCTGGAGATATGGCCAAGTAAATGGTTAGACGCCGCGGCGATACATGGATATAAACGTCAAAAGCAGCTGGAAATACGTGCTCAATTTCTCTTCCTACCTTTTTCTTAATTTGCATTTNTGTACGAATAACAAACGGTTATTTTAAAAAAAAAAAAAAAACTTTTTCGGAGATATCTGGTTTATTGCGATATGTTTATTAAATACGTCACGTTTGTTGTAAGTATTGTTCTATTAAAAAGATAATTTTAATGTAGATACAAAGAACATTTTTCTGAGTTCTCTGTAAAAACGTCTTAATACTTTACAAAGCACTAGACAGAAAGAAGTAGTTCGCATTTGATCCCGAAAATGTTTCAGGTATTATCTTGACTTCTTAATGATTCGTTCTTAGCGTCTACGTAACTAGGAAAGAAAATAATTATTTTATATTAACGTATTCACTTTGAAATTGGACAAGAAAATTTAGTTGCATTGCACATGCAAAAGCGGTATTACTCATTAATGTATAGGTGACAAAACTAATTATGTAAGAAATTCAGACAGTTTGCTTCTTCAGAAGAAATTCAGACTTTGCTACGTGTTGATGTGACATACACAAACAAGATGTCACATACACAAAAAAATTAATGTATTTCATATTGAAAAAACTCATGATTTTGCAGACCAGAAAAGGTAAGATGAGAAGTTGTTACTCACCTAAAATAATAGAAACAGTTATACATAGGAAAATGACATAAACAGAAGTTACAAAAATATACAAAATCAAATTCAAATAATACCTCTATTAAGTAATATACTTCTTACAACATAATTTCAATTTTTAAATTGTAATATTTCATTCAATAAAGTTTGAAAAAGTTGAGTGTATTTGAATATAATAGATTATGGTAACACAATCAAACACTTGTTTCATTGAAAATGAAAATTTGTATGGATCTCGCATCTTTATTGAAATCTTGAGAATCGCAACTAATTTTCAACACGGCTAATAATACCTGGCCTCTGATTTTGTACTAAAAAGGTCCAAGTACATAGTTCTTAGAATATTAGATATACTTTTTGGCGTTCTGTCATAAGGCATGATTGGGGTACATCGTAAACTATGAAGCTCATTCTGCAATTGTTTAAATAAGTCTGTCTTTAACAGTTGCTCTTTCCACAAGTATGGAACTATACATTTAACATCAAATTAGACCTTTGGCGAATAGTTTTCAAGAAAGTTTTTCAATCTTATTAGCTATTCTTCATTGGATCACGTTGTTCTCCAAATTATAGATTTAATTAACTAGTAAATATACTTCTTGACAATGTAATCTGGAATTGTCACCCAAAACAAGCGGACGGAGGAAGCCCAATTACTTATCAGTGTCAATTGCGCTACCATATGTTCCTTCAAAGCTCTTGCATCAATATTCCCTGTTATAGATTATATAAATTTAGCGCTCACATATTACACAAGTTTAGCGCGTATCTTTAGTGGCCAATAAAATAATGATATACTAATATTGCAATTCACTTATGTTGTCATCATACTATCAGTATTTTCACTTAGTTTAATTGCATGTAAAAATTGAATCTTTCAAAGCAGAGATATTGAAGCAATGATAAATTAAACGTCGTTTGTATGTTGCTCATTGTTACATTTATCATTCTTCTTTTTTTTTTGCTAACGCTCCACAATTACCAAGAGATACTCAAGTGTTAAATAAGCACATATGCTCATTAACTCGTTCTGGTTAAACATCCTACATGGCATTACTTCAATTGTGTTCAAATGTTTGAGGATAACTCATTATCCAGTTTTACAAATGTTTATCAATTCATATTCATTTGTAATGATCTTAAACCTGTTTCCTGGATCAGAAATTACATGTCTCATTTGTGAATTGATCTCAATATTTTTGGAAGTTATACTTTCTATGTTCCTATATTCTATATCTAATTATTATGTGTATGTATGTGTCTCACAGTCTTCAACCTTAGTTTTTAAGTTCTGTTTAAGTGTAGTTCTATTGAATGAATTATTTTTAATAAAATTGGTTAAGATACCTGTCATCATTAATAATCTTATTAATTACATTAATACATCTTATCGTTTCTGAAGTAGTCATCAAATTTACTGTTATATAAACAGTTGTGAAGTGGGGCAGTGCAGAGATTTTGCAGTGATACTTAACTAATAACAGGGCTGTAATGTGAAAGCAGAAAACGGCATATAGGAAAGTTATTCAGTTTTCGTTTTGAAAGAAAATAAACGTATAAACTTAAACATGAAAGTGGAATAATCGAATTTTACTACCGAGAGTAAAGAAACCTGGAAGGTAGTTTATTAAATTAATATACAATTTACAATTGAACATAAAATTCATGTTCTATGGTCTATGTAGCGTCACCTGGTAGGCAGTATATTGAGTAACCATAATTTAATTTGAATGTTAGAAAATGTAACGAAATGTCATAGTTGAAATGTAAAATTACGACTCCATCTCCAAAAATAAACCTTAGTAATGATACCTCATTTGTGTCAAGGGAGAAAAAGGAATATTTAAACAACAGGTACCATTTAGAAATAAAAAATTGCACATTCTTTCACGGGTAAACTTCCAGTCGCACAAACGCCACTTTGACTCTGAATTCCGTCTCTCTGTTTGCCCGCATGAGATCGCGCGCGTGCCTCTTTCTCTCGCAGTCGATCGCTGCGGGGATTTCCCGACCTCCATAAACTCCCTTCGCAGACGCAAACATTGGAGGACTTAAAGTGCGGAGGCGGCTCCCGATGGCACTGATTACATTAGCCACTTCGTTCCCAAGAGAGGGAGTCACAAAAATAAATAGTCCTTCACGAAAGCACTTCGCGAATACCGGGTGCATCACACGAAATGAATGAGGCTCTAAAAGATCACTGCAGGTCGATTTCAAATTGGGCTCACGCACGAAAGTGGAGCAATCTACTTAATGTTATCCGTGATCTATTGGCTCGCTGACTAACAAACTCAAAATGTGCTAGCTTATTCAACGAAAACAGATTCAAACGAAACATAGAAACAGTTGAGAGAGTACAGTTCGCGCGCTCGCAATTTATAGTTTAGAGACGTTTTTAGAGTATGGAATGAAAAGTATGCATTCTGAACTCTTGTTTTACACCAGAAAAGGAACATGATTGTATATATTGGCGTTCCGCTTTCAATTAACAATTTGTTTGAGTATTATTTCCCCAAACGGATTTTTCTTTGTAACTAGAACATTACGAAAATGTAACAAGTCCAAGATTAATACGCATTGTTTTAAATGTAAATTGAATAATAAATACAAAGCTGTTAATATCACTTTGTAAATTGTACTATTTACGTCCGTTTCTTAAATATAGTATGGTACAATATATTATAAAACCTTCAGATGTACTACGCAATATTTATTGAATAGTTTTGCAAATAACAACGTTCCAACTTTTGTTTGGGTCTTAGTCAGATGTAGCAAATATTGAATATAGCAACTTACGAGCAGAGTATGAATTATTTGAACATTTTATTTTATTTTTACGCTGTTACCCGAAAAACTGATCTTATGATTTAGTACGGAGATATTAGACTTGGTTCTCCGTCACAGGTGATCTAACTAGCACATTATAGGATCAATATTCAATAAGAGTAAAGGAGAATGGAGTTATATTGGAAGATGCAAAGCCAAGGCTTCAGGTACAGGAGCCATTGAGAAAGAGCCGATTAGAGTCGGAAAGGACGAGGGTGTAACTAAAGAGAGGGTCACAAAGGGAAGATAAGGGACAGCGCTTTATGAGTAGAAAGGAGTGGGAAGCTGGAAGAAGGTCCATTCGTTCTCTTCTAGAGATAGAGACACGATGAAGTCACAGATTTGCTTTCTAAGATGTAATCTCAACACTGTAGGGAGGTTCTTCGTCAAGTGAGATATTAGAAAAATTTCCTTAAAAGCTTGGGAATGTTATCCATTAAAATACTTATTATACAATTTTTTAACTTCATTTTGAATTATATTGTATTTTACTTGTGAATAGAGCTCAGGCCATAAGGGATGCTATCCCGTCATTTCACCTAAATCTAAATACATAATGGAAGAAAATAATGTTAATACATTTTGCATTAAAAATACTAAACAAGAATTCTCATAAGATTCAATAAAAGAATTATTATTAAATTATGACTAATAGAAATAGGACACAAAGAAAATACAATATTAAAGATAAAATACTGAAGATACTTAGGAGAACATAAAAATTCTAAAATTTAAAAGAAAGTAAAATTTTACAATACAAAGTATTCGTATACCTACTATGACTTCTATTTTTAATTTTTACAAACTCATAATTAGGTAAATTCACAAAATTCATTGTGCGAGTTCTTTCCAAGGAACCTCTTAATTTCAAAGTGTTCTGACAGAAGAGATTTCAATTGTGAAGGCATTCAGGAATGCTTTCACATTACTGCAGAGTCGGTCCTACGAATAAAATTTTAAAATAAAGTCAAACGCAATTTATTACAATAAATGCAGTTAGAACTGCCTGTGATCTGATCAAAATATTCCAAGAAAACGAAGAAAAGTGCCGGTAAATATCATGTTACGCGGATAATGTACACAACCATTTCAAGTAAGAGTAAAAATAAGAAATACTCCAAATATAACAAATTAGACACCATAGTATTAATGAATTAAGGTATTTTTTGTGTTTTAAACATTTTTTAATCTCATCCCCTGGGTTACCTTTTCTATTATAACAATGAAACTTGTAAGATGAAGCAGGTCTTGTTCGAGATGTATAAAACGAGAGATGGTTCTTTTATTAAATGGGAGATAAAGCTTTCTGATGAAATAAAAATTGTCTCTAGCCAGGAAGATGATATGTTGTATGTGAAAGATATGTTCTAGTTCACTTTCATTTAAGACGTGTAATTTAATCTACTAGAACGATTAACAATTCAAATTTTTTAAACCAATTCTGACCTAACACAAATAGAAATATGTAAGTGAAAAGGTTCAAAAATTGTTTTTAATTTTAAAACGTGGCGATGAAAATAACTTTATAAGTAACAATTTGAGGAAAAGATTATACTTCATAAAAGGACAGAATATAATAACAAAAAATGTAAAAAAAACTAATTGATAAAGAAAAAAGTAATAAAGGACAAACGAGAATGTTGCTACTACTCTTTTCCCACAATCTCTGCAAAGGACATTAGCCAAATTCTTCTTGTGAAGCCTGCGTGGCATGGAAAGAATGTCTTTATCATTGCGTTCACTGTCACCGAGGAATTCCATTTATGCCGCGAACGCCAGCGATTGTTTCCATGGAATCCGGATGGAAATACGTCACAAACATTATTGACTATCGTATTGCGAAGTGATTGGGGAAAATCTGCTGCAGGGGCGTTCTGCTCCATCCTCAGATACTGGGATTCCTCCTTTTCATTCATAGTTTGTTTTATTGATTTACAATGGTTGGGATAATATGAGAAAAAATTTGTGCAGTGATAGACATGGGAATTACGGGACACTTTAAAGTCATTTTTCCTCCAACAACAAAAATTAGGGATGTTCTTTCAAGTGTGCAATTAATTTGCAATAAATATATTTATACGAAATTTTAGTGTATTTCGTTCTTCTACCATAATTTTTAATCTATTTGGACAATTTCTGCGTCAATATTCAGTGTCGCTCTGGCCATTCCCGGCGCGTCGGTGCCCACATATACGTTGAAATGCGCCAGTTGATCAGTGATTATTAGTTTTTTTTATAGAAGCTGGAAAGTAGTCAGAGAGAGAGGGAGGGAGAGAGACTTTGTATTTATTGTGGATGACAATGAGTGAATATTTACATTTAGATTGAGAATTCGATTAAATTAGTTTTCACTCATGTTTCGTAGCCTTATAATAGCATCATACAGCCCTCTCCCAGTTGTCGTGGAATAGCTCATACAAGTATACAAGCGACTTTAAATCGTTTGACTAACTCATTAGTCAAATGAGAGAGAGAAAAAAGAATTGAAATTGGAGAGGAATTTGAACATTGGAGAGAATATTCCTTTTGTAAATTAAAGGACCTTTTTTATTGAAAGGAATTTTCGAATTCAAATTTTTCAGGGGCAAAATGGAGTGAAATGTAATATAAGTATAGAAACATAATAACAAATAAAACTTGGAAACACAAATATTTGTAGAAATTACATTCTTACAAATCAGTATGTATCGCTGATGCACACATGAATTACGAGATTTGTTTGTTGTTGAATCAGAAACACATCTTTAAGGTCTTTTACAGATAAGTATTTAGTATAGCGAAGAAAATTATAAAGGAAAAATATATTTAAGGTACTGTATCCGTCAGAGCGACTAGGCCTAAAACTGTTTCAAATGATAGTTTGAACCGTCCTCTATCCAGTGATGGTGAATTTTCATACCTTTACGGCGCAAAATTTTAAGTTATTTGACTTTAAATTTCATTTGCGGGTTTATTTTTTATATTTGGCAAAAATATATTCCGGTTTAACACAGCGAAAAAAGTCATGCAAATCTACTAAATCATAGCAAATGGAAATAGGAACGCAATGACGTTAAGACTTTCATACCTTACTAGGTATTTATAAGAATAATTCACCATAAGCTGTGGAAAATACTGTTCTAATAGAAATGGCAGTCATATCACGTAACTGAAGAAATGCAATCCTTGTCAAAGAAAGAGTCAAACCACAATATAAATTTATTATTTATTTATTATTATGATGTTTAAAAAATCAGAAAATAATTATTCTCATTCAGTAATAAAAATCAGAAGAAATAATTATTATTTAGTAAGAACTACTTCAGTTTCCAAATTGTGTGAATAGATGGAAACTTGACTTCAGTCAACGCGGATTGTTTCCGAAGAGAGGAACATTTTGGAAAAGAAGGAACACAGTTTTAACGAGAAAGAAAACGTGAAAGCAATAAAAAGTAACAGAAATAAGTTAATATGCAACTCTCATTATAATATTTCAGGCCAACGGATCAGCGTAGGAAGAAAGGGAATAAAAGAAAATTCTCAAGAACACGTGAATAATTGTGCAAACACTTTATTTTTAGAAGGCATTTTTATGATCTTTCGACTGCTACACTGTTAAAAAAGAGTTATTTAATGTATGCATGTCGTAGGCTAATAATCAGGTTAGAAAGAAATAATAATCTAAGAATGAAAATAAATATTCTCTAACCCTTTGTAATGTTGAGAACAAGGGAAAAAATAAAAAAAATATTTATAATACAATATTTTCTGGCCTTACAAATAAATGTTGAATGAGTTTGTGAATTGAGTTACGCCAAGAATTCTCAATAAATCTCTCAGCGAGCGGGTGATATTTAAGGGCTGCCTACTGTTCATAAATAGCACTTTCTGCAAAAGCAATTCAGAATTACTGCTCAAGAAACTTCATAGGTCGTTAAGTGTATAATAAAGATGGACTTGAGAAGATCCTTCGCAATTTGAACCAGAAAGCATTTGAATTAGAAGGCAAAGTTGTTAAATATTTATAATTTTCAATACTTTTTATGCAAGTTAAAATGTTTATCCAATACAACTGATAAAAAAAGAAACGGAGACATTCGCTCCTTGTATTAGTTATAAAGCTTAAGAATGATATTTTTCAGATCTCTCTCCAGGTTCAAAAATCTTATTGCGAAAAAAGGATTTTCGAGCGGTTCTAATGCCAGTAGAATAAAATAAAGAACCTGCGTAACTAAACCAAAAATCTCTATTACAGTACATTTAAAGGGAACATCACAGACTCACATACCGAATCACGTGGGAGTAACCGAATGCATATTTATATTTCATAATGCGTTTTTATATATAAGCGTTATATATGAATAATAATGAAGTATTTGGAGGGAAGAAATGGTTTTAAAAGTATTAAAACCGTTTACTCCATTAAAGAGAAGTGCTAGAGTAAAAAGAAGTGTAATGTGTTTGTTATCGTGTCGAGGTGATGCTCTGTAACTCATACAAGTGATTACTATACATACGACCTCATGTTCATTCTTTATTGATGTTTTTAACACAATAACTTGAAAGAAAAGTAGTATTTTCAAATTAAGTCATTAACTAATATACATTTGTTCTACATCTTTAAATAAGTTAAATTTCACATTTCTTTTCTTCCTTGACATTTCAGTGTTCTTCTCGTTCACTTAATGGAACAGAGATTTATTCTTCTGATTGCAAATTAATTATGATAGTCAATTATGTAATTCGTTATTTATTTCTCTACAAAAATAAGAAAATGAATTGGCGATTGACGTACACCCACAGCATCGAGACGTTGGAAACAAAGAAGCCAAAAAAAGCCGAAGAGAAGTGAACCAACATATTTATATTAAGCAAAATCATTATATTTGCTCGCAATGGATATCATTCCAAGATGCATAGCATAAAGGACTGTAGCGGTCATCTCATGATCTGTTTTTTATAATTCCAATTTTCAGAAATCCTGTCCGGGTGTAAATTACTAAAAAATTATCATAAATGTTACTTTACTAAGAGACGCTTTATTGTTTTACGTCAAAGATAACGAATGAGACATAATTTGAAGCTACGGCGTATCACGTTTTCCAAGATAGTAGCTTCTTTTTTTTAGTTACTGTTCTCCACGTAAAGAAATAACCAATTGGCAACATCATGAAGGTGGCATGAAACAAACATCTAATTTGCTTTAAAACTAAATCACTGAAATTATTTCCATTGAATCCATCCATTCAGTGTTTTAAAATCCAAAGCTTACTGATGGATGCTATCCACAATCCATAAAAGTACATAATGTAAAACAGCAATAAAAAAAACATTTTTCCTGCGGACGCTGCTCCGAGCAATCCGAAAGTGTAGTAACCTAAAATGACCCACTTCGAAATCACCCCTAGCCTTCTACCCTTTGCAGCTCAATCTTCGGAAGCGAGCACCTAACTCCCGCGCGCTTTTTACTGTGCATATAAAGCCCGAAGCCTTTCAACATGGGGGGCCGTTTTTTATATTTGCCCTTCGACAGTATGGAAGTTCCTTTTCAAGGGCTGAAGGGACGGGAGGCAGAATGCGGTGACACGTGCCACCACTAGGGGCGAGATAAGGCTACGAAGGTATTTTAATATCCCTTCACATTCATAGCAAAGTTTCCTGAGCAGAAATGTCGTGAGCGAAGATGGCAGGGCTCCTGCGAAGGGAGAGTGGAAGCCTTCAGAGGGAGGATAAAATCTCGAAAAATATTTTATAAGCAATTCTGAAAACATTTATGTCTTATTTTCGTTGCGACATTGTATTTCAAACAGCGAAGGTTTAGAAAAGTCTGGGAAAGAGTTACAACAGCAGTTTAGCGTCAGTGAGGTATTACTTCATTACCTTTTTATCATATAAAGTAGTTTTAAGCGCCCATTTTATGCAAACTTACCAATATCTTCCAAAAAGTATCGAACTATATCAACTCCACCCCTGTGATATTGATGATCTTTTTTGTTTATTGATTAGATGGGTGGGGAAGTACATACAGACATTAATGACGAAAACAAGTCCTACTGAATTATTTAAATTTTGTGTAAAAGTGTCTTGGAATAATTAAATGAATAAATAATGGTTGACGATTTCACCTTAAATAACAAATGACTTAGCAGGAAAACGACAGACTTCTCGTAAAAAATGTAAACAAAATATTTTTTATTTGTATACTTGTTCACTGTGCGTATATAACAGAAGGGGCAAACAATATGGTGGGGATTTATGAGAAAAGGGGTACTATCGCTGTTGAATGACTTCGGATGAAGTTTTTATGACAGAAACTTCTTTAGTCGTGTTGCCGTAATTTTTCAAACTGTAAAAGAAATGACATCCTGTTGCAATTCTTAAATATGAACTATTCTTTGCTACTGCTATGATCAAATGAGGAACTATAATTATATGTAACCGTAATGGCCGTATAACATGAAACAATTATTGAATGCACAAAACAGAAATAAAAGATTTCGGTCAATTTATTAAAAATTTTCTTCTAAGAGAGTAGAGAAGTTTCCTATCAACCAGCTTACAAAAGTACACGCATCTTTTTTTTGAATACTCATAGAAAACGGAGTATTATTGCCTGTGTGATAAAAAAATAATGCGAGTTGAGTCACGAAGGAAGGGATAACATGTGGATCTTATAATGTTGATTAAAGGTAGTACTCGAATATTTACTGGTTGGACTGAAGAGGGTGAAATAAAAAAACTTCTGGTGAGATGGATCTCGTTCTTTCCGATGACAGTGGTACTCTCGAAACATCAACTAGCTAAATTTTTCGGAATAAGACTGAATTTACGTCATCCCCGGTGATCGATTTCGTGGAACGGAGCGTACAAAAAGGAAATTACAACTACAGTGGGAATGTAGCATAAGGACACAGATTAGTTGACGGACAGCACGAACTTTTCTCCCAGCGTAAGAACCGCTATGTCAACCCAAATGTCAGAGGCAAAGAACGAGGATCTGGACGCATCGCTCAACCACGGACGTGTCTCCGCCCTCGTGCAGAAGGATTTCCGCCGCGAAGACCGAGGGGGGTGAGGACGGGCGACAAGGTCCGGGAGGAGTCGACATGCGGACGCTGCACAGATTTAGTACATGGCGAGCGCAAGCGGACAGCGGAAGGGAAAGCCCAGAGGGTGCATCGACGACGGCGTGTGTGATGTCACGAGGAGGTGCCTGGGTGCGGCGCCAGGCGTGGGATGGGGGTCGCAGGAGGCGACAGGTAGCGATGGTGACGACGGCGCAGCGACGCCCCGCAGCGCGGCGCCAGACGCAGGTAACAGCGTCGTCGCGTCGGACACGAAGGCAGCGCGGACACGGCCAAGGCGGAACCGCACGCCCGGAGAACTAATGCGCTTGTCGTGTAGCATTTATAAATGGACGCAGCCATCACCACCACAAAGGAGGCATTTTAATAAATTTTATATCAAAACAGCATTCATGGGCAAGAAAATACTTCGCCCCAACATTTGATTAGAAAACCCAACAAAACATTTAAATTGACAGCAGAAATACAAGCTCATTCTACAATCATGGAGAGTAACAAGAAATATTCACAAAAATTTGGAATACTACGATGTTAATCATTTACTACATTTATACTACAGTGAACAGTAAAATAATAAGGAATATAAGCCAGTTCAAATAACAATTTATGAAAGTTCTGTAGGGAACAGAATTCAAATACTTGACCACCATTCGTGTAATTGTAAATAGTTTCACATCGTTCAATAACAGCAGGAACGGATGTACATTCAATTTCTTCTCATTAAAATGTATCATAATTTAGAATACTAACCTAAAAAGTTAAGTTTCTCAAAAATATGGAAAAAATGCGTGGAAAATATATACTGCACGTACTACGAAACAACTACGAAGTACAGATAGACTAAATCGACAGACTTCTTGAGCGATGAATGGACAATCTACGAGTAGTTTGAGGGGGCGCAGAAGACATTGTGTATGCCATGTAAATGCAATGCAAATTACTTCATACACGAGGAAGGGAACTATTTTAGAACACATTCATGTAATATAAACGATGCTGATAATTCCGAGAAGAAAAGTTGCAAAGTTAGGTCAAACTTTGAGAATGGTGAGACGTATGAGAAATTCCAGGAAAATATGAACAGAAGGATAATCAGCCCATGGTAATTCCATGAGAGCACTATTTATGCTTAACGTAGCAGATACAGAAGGAAGAAATGTTTTTTTCACTTTATTTCCATATCGCACCCTGTACCTTGGTATGCGGGCTATTACCAGGGTTTCTCTTCCTCTTCCCTAATATCTCTTTTAGTTTGGTTCTACTCTCTTTTGTTTTGGGGTATATTATGTCTCATATTCTTTTTATCCATATGTCAAGCTCTCCGCACATGTATCGACTTATCCTTCCATTAACTTTCTATTCCGTGTTAAGTATTGTGCGTTGCTAAATTCCGTGGCAGCTCTCAAGCATTTATTGCAAGGTGTTGCGGCTGTTCCAGCTAGCCTTCCCAGTTCGGAGACGGGGATGTTCCCGTCCGTACCTTGAGGAGAAATGGAACTTGTCTACTATCTAAGTGTTATTTCTTTCCTTATCGCCACTACCTTCATGATATATTCCATAAAGAATTCCATATATATATCACGGGCGTATTTCAGTTCAAACGTGCGTGAAATATTTCTTTAATGATGCACATCAATGGTTCGGACTGAACGGACGTACGTTAAGAAACAAAACAAAGGTGTAGTAAGGAGCTTAAATGTAGAAACGTTCGATCATGGTCGTCCGTGGCATGGCTACGATGGGATTTTTGAGTTTCAACTTGGCGTGTGTGCGCGAAGTTACACGCGACGATAGTCCCTCCCTTAAAGTGAAACATCACGGAACATATGAATTTGAGTGTTCGCATTGAGCAGATTTCTTAGATAGATACACAGGAAAGGTTATGTTTTATGGTAGTTTAGTGAATGAGAAGAACACCAATGAGTAAAACAACTGGCAGCAATTTATATCGAATGACGAAAAAAAAAACTTTCCTCTTTATATCTCTTTTTTCTTTGAGTAATTTTGGAATCTTGAAGTCATAATGAGAGAATCTGAAAATACAAAATGATATTTTTTATTCTTTTGGACAGATCCATTCCCCTCTATAATAAACGTGATTAGTGCTGTGAATTTTGAAGTGAACAGATTATGATGATAGGCGATTTGTGAACATCCAGAACACATTATTATGACATTATCCATCACAATTTACTTTTAGAAGAACCAGACATGCGTCGATGTAATTTATGTTCTTCTGTGATTCAATGCAAAGGACTTAAATTGCAGTGGTCGCATGACACAATGTTAAAATACCACACAGAAAAAAAATAGCGCAAAAAAAATTTTTTTTTACTCAGGACCATGACAAATATAAACTATGTGTACTATCTTATCTGTGATTCCCACGTCCCGACAGTCAATGAGGTGGTCGACTGTCGGGATTTGTTTAAAAACTGTTGGTCTGGGAGGTAAACGGGGGAGGGGTAAAGAGAATTTGGGTCATATATGGGCAATGAACATCTATATTAATAAAATAAAATATTTAAAAATACTGACAAGAACCTTCCGAAAGGTACTTAAAGGAACTAATATTTATAACTTCATTGAATTAACAAATTTCCAAACAAATTGATTTTTATGAAAATAAATAAATGATGAATTCATTCATTCAAATTCAAATGAAATTTATACGAAAATAAAGTAACAAATATATCTAAAAATACGATATTGTGAAACAAAATCATGTAGGTGCTTTTACAAAACAAAAAAGAGCAATATCTCAGACACCACAACTAAAGCCTATATGGTAAACGAAATATTTATTTTCATATTATCAATAGTAAATTTTATTCCAAATAACAGGGACACTCCTGAAATAAAGAAATGATATATTTGAGTTTTTCACAATAAGGTTAAACATAAGGACATTTTAAAATTTCCTTAAGCTTTGAAGCAAAATTGTAAACGTAAAAATCTATTTTGATAATAAATCATATCCGTATAAACGAGGTTCCACAGTATTTTGAGTAGCTTGATGATGAATAAAGAATCATTTATTCAAATGCAATGTGATTCTGGCATGACAATAATATTTATTCGCAAACTCAGTTGTAGAATTTGTATTCCTCGCCATTTGAATTAGGGATCTATTTTTCACAACTTCGCTCGCGATGGTCTCCACGCCTCGAATCGTGTTCAGCGTGCTGTTCCCAATCCTCGCTGCACCCCCTACTGCTTTACGAGCAGCTTCCGGGAAGCGCCGCCAGAGCGAAGCAGTGCAGTGTGGATGAATGGCCCACAAATAAATCGTTGAGCGCCCGCCGCCGTCCGCCACGCACGCCCAGGCAGAGGCCAACCGCTCTGCTGAACTCAACCACGCGGGACGCATTGCTGCTACTGATAGGATTTATACTAGACGTGACTACTCATCTGCTACATTGCCGGAGAATCACAAGGTTCTCTCTTCCATATCCAGTGGCGGCGGTAAGGATTGCCCCCCCCCACACACACACACACTTCCACAAGATTTTTCATGCCTTACAAAAAACTGGTCTCGTGACTTATATTATTATACCCAATTATCACGTAAATATTAAATGAACTAAATTACAGTCAGTATAAAACAATTTGTATTTCTCTTTATTGCAACTATATATAATTCTCTCGAAAACCTTTACGTATTTATGGTTTATTTTGCTATACCTCACTGTAATTTCCTACTACCTTTCCTACATTGCCTGATTGCTGGTAACAGATACACGAAATAGAATTCTTAGAATTCCTGCGATGATATTTCCGATGCTTTTGTTGCGATGCGATGAGCCAGAGTAGCGAACAACCCAATAATATACGCGTACCAACTAAACTTAGCTTCCTGTCAGACTTACAGAAATATTAGTAACAACAAATTGTATAAATGTGTACCTTTTTTAAATTAAATCAAGTTCAATATAAAGCTGGTTATGAAAATACGTTTTATACTCAGTTTATATTGAAGAAATAAATTTACGACAATAGTAGAATTTTTTATCTNATCTGTCTCTTATACACATCTAGATGTGTATAAGAGACAGGCCCCAGACCTTGCGGGCCGACTATCGCTGTCCATATCCCGTTCCAATACTGTTAGCGAAGATTCCTTATAGCGTCTTCCATTTACTGCTCTGAGTGTCTACTAGAATCGGACAAATACGTACTCGCGAGTTCCCTACTCCTCTGGGAGAGTGTAGTAAGTAAATGGAACATATTTGTTGCCCGCAAGATGCACGATTCGGGCTTGGCTATTGTTAGCAGCAAAAGTTAACGAAACTACAATAGTTGAAAACGAACAATTACTAATATATCAACAAATAGTCTTTTCGTATTCATGCGTATATGATGCAATGTTACCTTGCATCATTACATAATTGGATTAGCGTTACGAAATCTATCGTGTTCATAATTCTGTCACTTTTGGAAAGGACTAGTTCGACGTACAACTCTTACTCTTCACCGAAGACAATATTTGGAATAAACTTATGTCATCCATCATGCATTTGATATCCGCAGACTAACCTAATCTCAACAAAGCCCTGCGCAGTCCTTCCATAGTTGCTCTCAGAGCGTAGAGAGTCCACCTCGATAGACAAATGGGACAACCACACTACTGCACTGGTGCAACTTTTCTGTCAAATGGAATAACATTTTTGCACTCGGGGTGCACACCCAGAGCAGCAAATGAAAAACGCCATTAGATTTTCTATTTTTAGTCATCATGGAAAATACAATAAGTGGAAGAGCGCAACCGAACTGGATGAAGTTTTCAGCTGGGTTTCCCTCACCTATTCCGAACCAATGTCGGTTCAGTACCCTAGGTTCCTTGGCAACGCAACACCTCTCCTTCCCAATACCTTTGTCCAAAGAATGTGATTATGTGGGAAAGTAGGTCTGATGACCTGAACATAGCCACGTCGTAAAATAAGAAGTGAAAATAAATAACTGGAAACATTTAAATTGGTACGAAAAATAAGTATGTTAAGGAAGGTCCCGTTTCGAAAACAACGAAAAGAGATTTCTGTCAGTATCTTTCCATACCAACTATTCTTCCTCTGCATCATATTGTTACGTGCCCCCTCTCTGAAGTTAAGATTGAATACTGCTCAAACCCTTTAGCTCTAATCAAGCACTCAATCGCATGATTGATTTAATAAATGATTTATTAAATAGGCTACTCGCTTGGCAATTGATGCGAAACTCGGCAATAATTGAGTGAGATGGACCAGAATCGACCGGGTAAATCTAACTTTGGATCAATGCCCTACTTGGTAAAGGAAGCAAGGTTGAGTCAAATAGTTGACTGAGTAAATATAATTTAATATTAAAACAATATGGTCTCAGCAAATAATCATTACAGTTGAATTTAATAACTTGAAGAGCGTACTTGTTACATAATGTAGTTCTAGGTTAGAATGATAGTTACAATAAGTGACTCTTGAAGAGAGTACTTGATATTCAATACACAACATAGAATGAATATGAAAGTTAAAACGGAGAGTAGCCAAGTTCACTCTGATCTTGCCCTCTGCTTCGCTGGCGGTGCTCGGCTGTGATTTCCTGCCTTGAAATGAACAGTTGTCCAACTCCCAATGGTGGTATGAAATGAGTGGAAGTCGGCTGGGTCATATCCTGTCGTGAGCGTCCTTTGTATGGGGCCGAGTCATCTTAACTTGCAATTCGTTATTACGTCACAATTACTCGTAATAATACGGAGATGATAATTATACTTTATGACACTTAAATAATTGGGATCGTAACAATATAATAATGTAATTTTCATTATATTACTGAAATAAACACATGGCAAGTATATCACAATATTATCACAACAATTATGTCTTTTTGAAATTATGAAATACGATTGGTAAGAATAATTCAAGAATGAGTTTTTTTCTATCACGTTGACACTTATGAACTGCTTGCGGAAAAATAAAGATTCACTTTTGTTAAAGATAGAGCTATTCTAAGAAAGATATAAGAATTATTTCCAAAACGCATCGCTGTATTCGAGTAAGGGAAGTGGACAATAAAAACAACGTAGTTTATTCGTGCATGCTTTAGTTAGTTCATACGATTAGAATGAACTATGTCTCAGATCTATTACATTTCGTCTCCTTTTCTACGAATTAAAGTTATTGCAATCATATTGAAATAACTACATACTATATGATATGAAATAGTATTGGTTTCGAAGAGGTAATACAAATGGTTTTAAGAAGGTAATCACACCAGTAAATCTAAAGAGTTCATCTAATAATTTTTGAAACATTGGAAGATATTAATCTAAACTAGAATCACACAAAAAAGAAAATAAGATGCGAAGGAAACAAAAGAAAGAGTGATCATAAAGGTACTGACTCACATAAGAGCAACAAAGTAGAATTGTACACAGTCAGTAACGTTGAATGCACGAATATATTTTTCTTCGCTTTTCAAAAAAGTATTCCAACAAATCATTATAATATCTTTCCGGCGTTAACCCAGTCAAAATAATTTAGAATACGAAGCAAATTATTTATTTCCCAAATATTATTCCACGACTCTAAAAGTGAAAAAAAATGTCACTGGGAACAGTTTTCCTTCCGTATTTCTCCTACCAACAGGAAGGGATGCTGGATGCAACCTATGTGGTTTATACACGTCGTATTCCCTTGTTGCTCGCAGAGGGTTGATACACTGCAACTACTCTTTCGGGACTCTACATTCAACAGCTTTATATAGCTTTGCAGAGAAGTGGAGAGTTTGACATGCGCCAACACACAGAGCGTGTTCCAGTCAGTGTTAAGCGGTTTCCTCTTTGATATGTACCTCTCAGCCGCAAGGAGCTGCCTCTGGCAGGAAATGAAGCCAGGACTATCGAGAGAGTTAATACTCGTGTTCGCAAAGTGGAGGAATTGAGGAAGTTTGTGTACGCCGAAACTCCTCGCTGCCAACACAATCTTAAGTTAAGGAAACCACACTACAATATTGAATTCATTGGAGCATTTTCGCCGCATCTTATATCATTTATTCAACTGTCAAGAAATATCCGTAGTTATTAACTTAGTTTCTATGATTGGATTACTTAAATGTGCTCTTGGCTGACACGTGGACAGGGGAAGGGGGGAGCTCTAGGGACCCTGGGCCCTCCCGAAATTGAGAAAAACAAACGTAACTTACCTCCATAAAATATTGTTTATTTCTATTAGTTCCTTAATTAATAACAAGAATTAAACGTAATGATATGAAATATAATTGGATTGGTAAAACTTGTTTGTGGTAGGGACGTGAACGGAGTTGGGGTGACGGACCCTCCCAAAATTAAGTTATAAATCTTACCTGTATAAAATATTGTTAATTTACTAGTTCATTAATTCGTTATAACATGAATGAAACAACTGAACAAATAAAAATATTTTTGAAACAATTAACTGAAAAGTTAACATCAATTGATTTTTGACTGGTCTGGTCCCCCTCCTAAATTTCTGGTCATAAATTTTGCTTGAAGATAGAGTTCTAGTCAATTTCTGATTTGATTTTCAACACACTATATCCCCTCCCTCCAATTCCAAATACCTAACGCGAAAATATCTTTTAGTATAGAACAGATCCACAGAATTGTATATTAAAATTAACATGTATTATAATTTATTCTTAAAATTTAGAAGAGAGAAATCACAAGACACTCACAAACCTGAGAAACATTTGGAGAAATAAATTTGAAATATTTTTCTATTTATTTCATAACCCGCTTAAATTTAAATTTTGTGTATTGAAATGATTGCTTCATATGTGACCATCAGAGTAACACGTTTACTGTTTAATAGTTAACAGAGTTTATTCGACGTCGTCCTTCGACTCGATTTCGACGTCGAAANTCGGCGGTTTCAGTGTGGGGAAAGGCAAGGGGGAGGTATTGGACGCCAATAGTTGGCTTGAGTCTACTCCGCAAGGCAACTCATTGGCATACCGATTGTAAAAGTCATTGGCTTCTAAAAACAAGCCTGTGGTGTCCACATGACGCCAGCTATTGTGTTCCAGTCATTAGAGACCCACGATTGGTTTGTTATTACCATCCTGAAAACGCGATATAAGAAGACGAAACGTTCTGAACACATTAAGGTAGCATTTCATCGACTCTGACGAAGGGTTTCCGTGTTTCCGGGTTTTGAGCGGAGAAATATCCCAGAAATGACCCAGCTGGATCTGCCAATACCTGAGCTGTATCCATGTTCCCGTTTCCTCTTTCATCTCGATGGAATAGAACACATGAACGATAGCATTTCTAAAAAAAACTCAACCATATTCCACTCGACTCGCCGAACATGACTTTTTGATTAAAAATTCTTTCGAATCAATTTATTCACTGCATATGAAAAAAAGCTTCATATCTGCGTTTACTTTTCCCGAGTACAGCGATAAAAAACATTTCATAAGTCCAGAGTTTTTACCTTAGCTTTTTTAAAAATACGCTTGGGATGCGAAAGCTTATTTCCCAGACAGTAATATATATTGAAGTCGTATTGAACGACTTAATGAAAGACACTTATGTGCTATGAATACAGTAACATTTCATATGGATAATATTTATTTATTTATTTATTATAGTATACATAATAACTGATTCCATTTTGAGTGTTTAAAAATGATTTGAATACAACTTCTATCTTATGCTTTGGAGAACTCCTGAAACCGTGGAGTGTCTTTTCGAATAAACCCATTAATATTGTAATGATAGAACATATGCGATATGTAACAATGGCCGTTTATCAGATATAATCAATGATCTATCTCACGTTTGATATTTTCTATTGTTAATACACTCAGAAAGTATTTTATCATGGACCCA
This sequence comes from Laupala kohalensis, assembly GCA_002313205.1. Classification (NCBI taxonomy): domain Eukaryota; kingdom Metazoa; phylum Arthropoda; class Insecta; order Orthoptera; family Trigonidiidae; genus Laupala; species Laupala kohalensis. Next base: position 13,825 of record NNCF01126362.1, on the reverse strand, counting down.
ATATAGTAATAATACAAAATAGACATTATATATATATTAAACGTATCTACCTCTGTGTCGTAAATCTTGCATCAAAATCGGACTGAGTATCAAGTATTTGGAAGTGAATGTTAAATCAAGTACTTAGCTTGAAAATGCGCATAAATAACGTAACTGAATTAAGAATTTTTTAAAGAATTTTTATTTTAGGCAAAGTATATGTATGGAGTAATATTAAATTAATGTCATATGGTATGTGTAATTCAAGAAAAAATATTTTATAATTTTCTTCTGAATTAATTCAATATCTCCCGAGTGTATATTTTGTATGAATGACAGAGCATTGCTCGGGTCGAAATGATCCTCGGTTGAACGACGGTTACTCTCTGAGAATGCTTATCTCAGTAATTTAAACAAATGAATGAATGATTTTATCATCCGCAAATATCTCTTAATATAAATGATATGTGGTCCACACTTGTAACAGAATAGTTTGTTATTTTGCATCTTATTTCTTCGTCATATCTGTCTGTTTTTATCTCATTCACGTTCTTGGTGCAGCTTCTATTAAAACCGACCACGAATTTTTAGAGGTAAAAGCCTCAACCCCTCTAAAGTTTTAAACTAATTTGCCCAGTCATTTCCGCGAAGACATCGGCACACACAGGATCAAATATTGATAATTTAAATGAATAGACTAATACACTGATTCGTTACACAGTAAATCAATAATATCGGCGTAACTGTTGCCATACATAAGAAAAACTGGATGAAGAGTGATTTTATTTTAATAAAAAACAAATGGCGAGCTGAATTTGTACAGTAACATGTCAACCGTTTGGAGTTTTTCGGGAAGTTTCGCTTGTATTTGGTACGAATTCCAATTAGATATAGTCGTAGAGAACAAACGCCGAGAAAGCAGAATCTACACCCAAGAAAGACCCCCTGCAGCGTTTCTCCTCGAGACGGACCACCCTCGAAGACGAGGTCGCAGTGCATCAATCTGCCACACACCCACGCACAGCCTTCCTTCGATGAGGGAGACACCGGACACGCGTATCTGGTCTCAACCTATTATTAAAATATATAGTTACGGAGAAAACTTTGTGTCCTTTCTTGGTTTCTGAAAACAAAATACCCAATCGTTGACATGTTGAGGAAACACTTCGAACATTTCAACTGTGCAGTCAACTCCAAACATTCGAAAAGTGTTTTGCATTATTTTGCGTTCTACGGAACCACTCAGCCAGGAGGGTTTAAGCAAACAATAGAGAAAATGGTTTACAATTATCTTTTGTTTGAGCTTGAAATTCCGCTCCCAAAACTTATTCAACCCCGTTATCTCTAAATTCCACTCACACGATGCGATTATTGGAGAGTTGAAACGATATATCGTACTTAACAACAAATGTTCCATCATTTATGCAAATATTGATCTGATAACGGATAATTGTGGCATTACATAGTTCTCTATAGCACATGAAGCAGTTGAACAACGTTGTTGTGGAAATGCATCTCCAGATTATAATACTCACTAATACTTACAACAACAAAAAACACATATCAAAATAACAATACTCACCAATATATATTCCACGGGGGAAAAATTAAACCTGATAAAGTATCCTTATAGTACTCTACAGATTTTTACCCACAAGATACAGTCGAACAATATGGTGGTAGAAAATCTCAATAACAGCGAAGTAATAATATTCATCGGTGCAGAGGTGGGTTCTACACATGCAGTCATGTGGTTACGAATTCGGGACGCGTTTACGCGTCTCCTCTTGTCATCAGTCCCCCATTGGACTGAAAAAAATAAATAAAAGCACCCAAATTGCGGATAAAAGCTGCAACACAATAGGCGTTAAAAAGAGCTGCCAACTCCGCACAATAGGGGTGCTCTGTCTCGCCCACTCCTCCCTTATTCTGTGTCCCACACACCCTCTCACACCCCTTCATACACAATTCTGACGTTCATATCGTCCGAACACGTCCAACAAGACCGTGGGTGCGATCGTGCCATTTTATAATAATTAAAACTGTACGCATTCACCATTCTGACCGCAGAGGAAACTTTTTCGTGCATTCCCATTGGTAACACAACAGAGAATACAACGAAATTACAAGTGAATATTACTTGATAAATAAACTTCATGCTTTTAGCATATTTTTGCGCGTTGGTCTCCCGAAATCACATGTTCTCAATTATAGTTCACCTCAAATGCGAATGTGTGATTTTATTCACAAAAAATTCAGATATGAAAGAAAATATTCTAAAGTGGAATACTGGTACAAATTCTTCTCTGGAAACCACAATGTCACTCACTCCAATACATTCATTTTTCTCTCCCAGCAAATGAATAGTTGATGATCACATTGGGAAATAAAAATCCAATTATACGTGAAAAATGCCGAGGTTGTCATTCTTCGACGAGATAGGATATTGAGCATATTTTTCTCAGTCCGCCTCATACGTAATTAAAGAAGGAATAATCTCTCAAAAAACATATTGGGGTTTCAATTCGTAATTCAATTGCCTGCATTACTGAAAATTCATCATTACAATGACAAAACCTGTGGTCACTTTTGTTTCTTAATTCAACATAAAGTATAAACTAAAACTCATCGTTAATACTGATAAATAATATTTTGAACCATCAAAAACAAACAAACAAACAATATTACTAACTTAAGATATGCATGATACAAAAATCATTGAAATGGTAAAAGTTTGAAACGCATCATTTGTGGAAAATATACGATTTACATTGACTAAAAAAATTATTTTGAAATGATGTGGGTCCGTTTCCATAGAGGTTTTGACAAAAAGAATCATATTCCCGAGAATAAAGCTTGAATATTTTCTATCCAGTAATACATCTAATTTGTCTATAGTTTTAGTTTAGCGACTGCGTGTCAGGAACCTGCGTTACAAGTGACCAGTTATTGCAGGTGATGTAATGCTATAGATTTCAACTTTAAACGTCAGAAAGTATAAGGAGTGTGAACTTACATAAACGATTAAACGAATTTAATTATATGAAATAAGTCCCACGAACATTCCGGGTTCACGTGGAAATATGAACAAGTTACCGTTAGCAGATGAACACCCAACATAATCGTCTGCTGGTTTAAATTTAACAGGAAGTTACGATGCATGAATAAACTGTAGATGTGGTAAGACGTTGTCAGACTTTGAAGTTCAGACTAGAGTAACATTCTTTGAATTGCGGATCTATTGTGGTAATTTTCGATATAGAAATGCAACCTTTACAAATTTTCCCGTAATAATATACTTGATAATATCTAATACTTTACGAAATATATTCGCTCGGGTAGATGCAACTTAGTTGGCACTTAAAGAAAAAAATTTGAAGGTTTTTATTTGAAAGTGTTATTTTTATCATTTTCTTATCTTGCTTTGCATTTGTCAACTTCTTCCACTTTATCTATATTTTATACTTTATAATATACTTTTTTTATATTTCATAACATATATTATTTACAAATGTAAATGTTTTTGCACCACGGTGGACATCAAACTCAATAACGTAGTAGTGAAATATGCGCCTAGTAGGCGTTGAGATTTCAGATGAAGTAAATCTAGACAGAACATGTAAAAACTTTCAAGTTATGTTCTGTGTGGTCAAGAGACCCGGAATAAATAAGAATTTCATTCCCATAGTGGTCTCCCGAGTGGAAGAGGGTACTCTTCCAAATATTGTAACAGTTCGTTATTTGAGAAAATTTAAATTACCACCGTGTTTTTAAATAAGAAACTGATGAAAACTAACAAGCTAACAAGAAAAATGAGGATATTTTAAAGGGTTATTTCGATGACTGAATTCTAGGCACTTTGTTTAAACTGAAATTAAACCTTCTACAAATAAACATTTCTCAAATGTAACTACTGGGATGGATTAAAATGGGTGAAGAATTTCATGAAATAGGGTCATAAAACATTGAAAATGAAAACCACAACCGAAGCTTTTCGTACAACGCTAACGATCACATGGTATAACTGATGATATACCCTTCTTAATGGTGTATGAATCGTCGAGTTCATTTTCTAGGAGAAACACAAAACATGCTAAACTTTAAAACGGCGACAAGTTCAAACTATTTAGTGGTTCCAGCCTCGTATTTTTAAGGGTTGATTATTAAGTACTAACTACTAGTACAGTGCCATAAACCGATGTATTTGACCTACTACTTTCAAAAGTGAATAGAGAATTAGTTTTTGTGTGTTGAGTGTATGAGTTTCTTTCTTTTTTTTTGGGGGGGGGAGAGGGGCAAAACAGGTATTGACTCATCTTAATAATATAAAAACATATGCACAATTATACAACATATAAGAGAAATGAGTATAAATTACGATTAATTTTGTTATATTATTACTTAGTTCATTTTAAAATGAAAAAAAATGTAAGAGGTATAATCTTATTTTTTAAGAACCATTTAAAGTTAGTAACAAAATAATATTTAATGTAAGTTAACTTTGTCAATATATTTAATTTTTTTAAGACAAGATAATATGTCACGATGAACACACTGAAATTATATTCAGAAAACAATTGACAAATAAATTAACTGAAATTGACGACATTTGAATCTTGCTAAATTGTTTGGGGGAGGCGCAGTGAGGAACCTACAACCCTTAACTGTCCTTCCAAAGACTATAAAATGATTCTCAGTTGATACAAGTTTTTAGAACGTATGCGAGGGATTGTTCGGGTTTCCGAACGGTGTTATAAGCACTCGCACTGTTAAGAAATCGGAGTATTTTGTGAGAGAATTTCGAATTGGATATTCCAATTCCTCATCCTTTCTCTTCACCATCTACCGTTGGACCTTTTCTCATCTCCTCACTGACGCACTGCTGTGGCACTCCATTTATAGACGATCAGATAATATGACACAGCAACATGAAGAACACAAGAAACTCTCCATTACTTATCAACTTCATTTCGCAAGCTCCTATAAAAATTTGTTCTGGAAAATATCTCACAGAATTTTCTAAAGTTAGCCACTGTAGCACCAAGCGGAGAAAAAAAATAACGGAGATTTTTTCGAGCTATTTTTTTCTTATTGGGTCAAAATAAAGTTCATTCCCTACGTCAGTATTCCCTTGGAACTGTGAAGTGAATGAGATGCAGTGACTCGATCAAGGAATTCAGTTTCATTGAAACTCATAAATAAAAAAAATGTCTTAAATCGAAACAAGTTACATAAGAAAAATATATCTCTGATATGTAAGGTACACCAAAAGAATTCATGTGTAAATAATTCATTTATGCAGAGAATTTTAAACGAATATTTCAATTTTAAGAGAAGGCATTTTTAGTAACAAACATACTTAAATGAATTAATGATGAAATTTGTATGATCCTTATTAGATTAACGAAGGTCATTTTTGTCACAAATACACAAACAATTGTCTTCCACAACTAAGTTGCTCTATTGATTTGTCTTTCACAAATTTATCTTTTACGTTCATCACTAAATCTAAAATTTTCTAAAATGTAACTGGTAAGCAATTACAAAACTACTTTTCTTATTGTTTCGAAAGCTACTTATTCTTTTACCTCCACGAATTTACCTCCCATGTACTTCGCTGGAAGTTCTCGATATATATTGAATCGACTATACCACATTCCAATTTTAGCTAAATTTTATATTAGAACACGCTTAATTAACGTATTGCATCACTTCCATTACCTATTGGAAGGTGCCAGATATTTTAATTTTATTTCCACGGCCATGTCGGCTGAATTAGCGCGAGTGCGCTTCAAAATGTAACTTCATTAGAGCGAACTCTTTTCGCGTCGCGTCCACTTTCGGTCCAACCTGCTTCACTCTTCCCGCACTCTCCCCCGTCCTTTCAACGAGAGTAGAAAATCGCTGCTTTTATGAAAGCGTCGATTTCTGCAGCGCAATATTTTGAACGGGCGGCATAATTTCCCATTAACAAGATACAAGCGCCGAGAATGAATATGCATGCAGCACTGTCTGGTACCGAGCGCGTGCGCGGGGCTTAAACAATATTTAATGTATTATGTTATTAGCAGTTTTGTGCTGCGCTGCATAATTTAACAAAACGCTCGCGCAGTGCGTCACCGCTCGCGGCTTCTGCGGTCGCAAGGAGGAGGCGCTGCCAACGCGAGCGTTGGCAGAAACAGGAACTCAGGTAAATGGAGAAGGGAAGTAAATTCGGACATGGAATAAAAGGTTGAAAGTTATGCCGGAGGTGAAATGATATACATTCTTTCAGTTAGAAAAACGGTACTCACCATTTGGCCTAGACTCCAGAGAATTTCCGAAATAAGAAGCAAACCACGAAAAAAACACCATTTACAACCTTCGAAATTGTTGGCAACACCTCCTTTCTTTAGAAATCGAAACGACTTCTAGTAGCGAACAAAATTACATGCGATGTAAAATAACAAAATCGTTGATTTTTCAATAGTTATTCGCAACATAGAAAAAATCCGAAACAACAGTTAGCTAAGTATAGAGTTAAAAAGTATGAATTGTTTTGGAGTTTATAAAACAAATTTATTAGACATAAAACTTATCTGATCTTCTGTGAATTTAGAATTGTCGGTCTTGGAAAAATCAGAAAGAAATCATGTTGTTTTCCGGGAACGACAAAGGAAAATGATTTACAAACTATACTGGAATATTAAATAATATTTATTAATAAGTCGAATAATGTTTCATGCAGACAAGGACAAAAAAACGAATCTATTTTTTTATGAAATCAATAGTTACGAATGTGCTCTAATGACCTCGATGTTGACGAGCCCTAAAGCCCCACAAAAAAAAAAAGTTACGAAAACCGTACTTTTAAACTTTACTGGTAGTTTCAGCAAATTGTTGGGTCATCATACTTTTTGCTTTGTAGAATTATTAAAAAAACATATTTGGGATGTTTTATATCGGACATTAAGATCGTTATTGTCAGTACTCTATAGGACAAGTTAACAAACTCACATAGCAGGTTGCGTACTTCTATTGCCGCAGTATTGGACTCCCAGCAATACCATAGGTCTTTTCGTGTAATGTAGTGATGGGAGAAGTATCATCAAAATGAAACGTGGACAACAATTATCATTTTATTAGAACTGTAGTGTTGTAAAATTTCATGACAATTGGAATAAAGACAATCGCATATACAGACATACTACTTCATTTATATGTAGATTTGGAGATATAAAGAAAACGTATACGCGCGTATTATGTGCTGAACACCTTAGAGGAGCTTTCTGAGAGGAGTGTACTCTAAAACACTTAATGAAGGAACTCGACCTGTCGAGAAAACAAAGAAAAACTACGGCCTCCGCAACGATTAATTTCAATTTCCTCAGAGTTCCCTGCAATAAAAAGACTAACGATCGGTTCTCGGAGCAGAAAGGAAATCTTAGCAACTTCTAGTAGCATGTTAATCAAAGAGAAATTAAAAATGTACAACTATTTAGCTAAAATTTTTATTTAGAACGTTATAAATTGTCGATAAATTATAAAATATCGATTTCGGTAAAAAGAAAGAAGGAAGATGCAAAACAGTAAAATCACATATTCAGTAACATGAAATACCTTTTCGTTCCATGTTCAAGTGCTTTTTTCATATCAATAGCGATAGTGCGGATAAAGAGAGACGAGGTTTTCTAAACTTATGCAACATGTTTACAATTTTAACGCCCTATTAATATTTTCGTCTGTCATCCGTATATCAAGATTCCATGTAATTCCAAGTTGTTGTTATTCAAATACGATACCAATAATAGGATTAAAACATTGTATAGAAAACTGAACATGAATTGATCGAGTAACTTTTTGTACCACGAAATTAAAATCAAATGGGAAGTCAAGTTAAAATAAAATTCAAAATAAAAGAGGAAAATTAAGTACTGAAACTAGAAGCATACTTCCTTGTTGTATACCGTCCATAAGCATGAAATTCAATACAAACCAACAAGAAAATTATTTATTGATTAGAACATTACCTGCAGATAAGGCAAAATAAAAAATTGTAACTACTGCATTTCCAAGTTTAATGGGATCTTTTTTTTCTCGAAACAACGCATCAGAACATGTTTTCAGAGGATCTTCTGTTTTCTCAGGCAACAATCTACATTTACTAATGTACTACAATTTATTGTTATAGGTAAAAGAAATACACCCATTAATGCATAATTAATATTGCATATATGGTTTTACAATCATGACATCTTGCTCTAAAACTTTATTTATGAAACCTCATTTTTGGACTCATTGTTTAATTCAATGTCATTAACATCTATCACTATTCATTGGTATCAAATGCATAAAAAAGCTAATGAATAGTGTGAGAAAAATGTCTGAGTATGACATAATAGGGGAAACAATACAACCATAATAAAAGCGTCTTAAATTCTATTCAATACGGAATTGTATTATTTGGAAGGAAATAAATATAAATAAAAAAAAACATTCGGGTTTTTGAAAGGGCCAATGGAAATTTTTGAGAACTTCATTGAATAAAATTGTCATCAGATTGTATTTAGTATCTCCATTGGAGATAGTTCTTAGTATATATACTTTTACTTAGGTAGTTTTTACAGAATTTAAAATATTTTCCGTTACATATACGATAAGTGAAACATTACAATTTTTTGGTGTGATCAGGCAACTCAACATTTGAATGTCCACATCGTGTAACACTTCATCAAATAGAATACATACTTAATGGATGGTCTAACTCAGGGATCCCCAACCTTTTTGCACTCAAGAGCACATTCTAGAATGTCGGTCGGGTGGCGGTCATCTTGTTCATTTCAAGGTATATTTATAGTTGGACATAATCAATAATGCATATAAAGCACAAAAAATATTTAATTCCAAAATATTATTATAAAATAAAGAAATTATTGTTTATATTTTTATGTAAAATAAATAAGTAGTAAATAACAGTATAAAAATTCTGGTAATCTGCTTGAATTGGGTCAAATATGCAACGAATAATTATTTTTAATAGCAACTTTAAAATGTACTTTATAGCTAAAAATTGCAAACAACAGGTTAGAATACAAAAATAGCAGTTACGGTCCGGACTATGTTTATTAAGATTTTAATGCACCAAAAATATTTAATTTAAATTTTAATGTTTTTATGGTCAGATTCTTAAAACAATTGACCAATCAGAATTGCCTAAATTTGACGTTATTACCAAAATTCTTTATAAAAAATAGAAATATCAAAGTCAATGTGATCGTTGGCATTGCATTTCATTGACCATTGCTTCGTAATTAGGAGAGTATGATGATATTCCTGCTCGTAAGCAATCATCAAGATGTTCATCTGTAAGTCGAGATCTGTACTTTGATTTTATGATATTCGTTGCTGAAAACTATGATTCACACAAGTATGTAGAACCGAGAAACGATTTAATTTTGTATGCTACTTTTTTCAAGAAAGGAAATTTGTTTATGTCAACTATATTCCAGAAGTCCTCATCTGATACATTAGATTTTAGGAAAATGTCGTTTTGAAGGTCCAAAATTTCTAGTTCTTCTGTTTTTACTTGAATAAGTTCTGCAATATATGCTGCTATTTCGGTTACGTTTACTTGGTAAGTAAATGGATTGATAAAAAAAGTGACAATTGGCTTGATGATATTAAACTGTTGAAATCGCGTTTCAAACTGGTCTTGAAGTAATTGAAGGTTGATAACAAATGATGACAAGTCAATGTCACCGTCGCCTATCATTTGTTTCATATTTGGAAAATGCACAAGTGACTTCTTCTGCAGATGTGATATCCACAAAACCAGTTTAGCTTTAAACGAGTTTACAGACAATATCATAACAGCTATACGTTTGCCTTTTCCCTGCAGCTCCAAGTTTAAATAATTCAATTTTTCCGTTATGTCTGTGATGAAGCCCAAATCCACCAGCCAGCCGTTAATTCAATAAAATTTTGTTTTTATTATTGAGATAATTTTTTATTTCTTCAATTAAATTTACAAATCTTGCAAGAACCTTTCCTTTACTGAGCCAACGTACTTCATTATGTAGAATAAGATCAGGATCAGAATTTTCTAATAAGGCCTTGAGAAGATGGTATTACAAAGGCGCTGCTCGAATAGAGTTGACAATTTTTGAGACTATTTTTATTACATGTCCGAAGGGTAGTATTTTACCACACAAAACTTCCTGATGGATAATACAGTGATACGCCAAAACAATTGGAAATGATTTATCATTCTTGCAGAGAGCAACAAATTCATTGATATTACCAACCATTGCTGGTGCTCCATCAGTTGTTATGGCAGACAACTTGTGCAAAGGCATATCTATTGACTTTGCATGTTCTAAATGTGTTATAGATATCCTCACCTGTTGTTCGTCCTTTCATGGGTAATATTTTCAGTAAATCTTCTTTTACATTAAAGTTACTAAATACCATTCTCAACATAACTGCTAAATGTGCTGTGTCTGATATATCTGTAGACTCGTCAAATTGTAGTGAAAATCAGTCACATATTTCCAAATCATTCTTTAATTGAGTTTTTATTTCCTTTGAAATGGCATGTATTCTTCTTGTGACGGTGTTATCTGACAACTGTAAGTTTTGTATTGCTGACATAATCTAACGTTTGTTAGAAAATCCCTCAAATAAACAATCAGCGCCAGTCAGAAATGCTTCTTTTAACAATTCACCATCTTGGAAAGGCTTCTTCTTTGCGAGCAGGTGAGAAATTTTGAAAGAAGCAATCGTGGTCTTTTTAGAATTTACTACAGGCCTAGTGAAAACCGACTGTTGGGCATTCAGGTTTGATTTAAGTTGAATTATTTTCTTCTTTCTTGATTCAGATTTAAGTGGATAGCTCGTTTTAAAAGTTGCATGGACTGTTTGAAAGTGGCGTTCAACATTATGTTTTTCCGGCACTGCAACACAACTGCCGCACAACAAACAAAAGCAATTATTTTTAAAATAGACGAAATAATATGATTCCTCCCAGTCAGTGATAAAACAGTAGGTTCGCTGTCTTTTATTTGATCCACTCATTTTGGGGTTAAAATAACAAAGTATTTAAAAGCTAGGAATAAATAATAAACATAGATCGAATGTACGTTTATCTTACACAGCACAAACCAACCTAGCTTACCCCACCACTCACGCCGACGTAAACATTACATTGCAGCCTCTAGGACACTGCTATATTTATTCAGCAACTTTTCCATTGTTGTTCAGATCAATATCGTGAACGCATTACTAGAGGGCGTTATTACAGAGACAGAGACAAACTAAACTAGACCCATAAGATGCTATTTTACCAGGGTCGTATATGATTATCTGGAAAGAATTATTATTTTGAAAATTATAACGATATAATTATTTTCGCATATATTTCTCTGTTTAATTACTAAGTATTAATTTTTTTCATAATATATTATTGTAAACTTAAATAATTTTTTTATCGTGGTCACACAGCGGCGGGCACACGTAAAACGGACGGCGGACACCACGGTGCCCGCGGGCATAGGGTTGGGGACCATTGGTCTAACTCATCTTATGGTAGTTAAGGAAATGCATGCAGTTCAGAATAACATTATATTAAAATATCGCCTTCAGTATCCCCACCAAGGATGCGAGGAATCCGCCCCAAAATGTGATATACTCACGAAATTTGATAATGTGGCACACTGTGACGCAAAACATTCATTTGATGAGCTAATTAGATTCTGTCACTGAACCTAATTATATCTCGCTTGGTAAAATGTCAATATTACATTCATTGAAAGTGGAAATAATTGTGACAGCACATTATCTGAATAATCCCTTCCAAACGAAGATAAAAGAATTTGATAATTATAATATAAATTATTCTCAGAGCTTTCAAAATGACGTTTCAATAACAGTTTTGCACCTAAAAAAAGCTCTCAATACCTCACTTCCGGTGGGATTTTCTATTGCAGTACTCGTGTGGTTAGTTCATAAAGGGATATTACGCAGGGCAGGGCAATTACGGGACTTATGCTGGGCAGTAAGGCAATCCAACGAGAACTACTGGAATGGTATTGAACTATAGAAAAATTTGATTGAACAACGACTGATTTTCTCAAATAATACTAAGCTTTAGTGCAAATACCGTGATCATAAAAAATTTCGACGAAAAAATATACGAATTAGCATGCACATTGATGAACGATATTTTGACGTTCAACACATTTGTCTTTTTCTTCTTTTCATTGTAAAATTTAAAAATATAAATAAATAAATAAATTTATTGTCAAAAAAAAGTACAGACTGCGTACGACCACGTGGAGGACAATAAACTAATTTACTCTCCGGAAGCAAGCAAGGGACCATCCCATCAATTCCGATCAAGGGTCCTAAGGCAGAGGCGGATTCAAACATTTCAGCAAAAGTTCCTAGATAAGATGAAAAATTAGCTGCGAGTTATAATACATATATAATGTCAATATGTTTGTAATTTAACGCAAATATGTTTGTAAATTTACATGTAAAAGTTATTATCGAACTATAGATTATTCTGAGTATAGTGTTTAAAAATCATAAGAGTTGAAAAAACACTAAATTCACGATTTATTGTTACAATAAACACGCCCCTAGACAAAGCCTAGAGAACCTGTATAAGAAATCCGCCTCTACCCGAAGGAAAAACGGAGAAAAACCCGGGCCAGGATGGGGCTACAGAATTAATGTACACAACCGTGCCAAAGTTGAGTACACATAAAACTAAATTAATATGAGCCATACGGCAACACAATCATGCAAGAAAATAGTTTTTGAAATTGTTATAAGTTATTTAAAAAGTGCTACAGCAATGGCGTGATAAAGTACAAGACGAATTTAACTTTTATTAAAATCAATAAATTCTTTTACAGTGTAGAAGCACTGGTGCAGGAGGTAGTTTTTAACCGCGGATTTGAAGATATTCAATTTCATAATGTCTTTTATATTCTTGGGCAGGGAATTATATAGAACGATTCCCGAATGATAAGGTCCTTTTTGGCAAAGAGTGGTTGACACTCTAGGGCGATGAATATTATTACTATTGCGAGTATTGTGTTCGTGAACGAGACTGTTTCGTATAAAGCAAGGGTGGCACTTCAGTAATTCGGTCTTAACAAACACGACCGTTTCATAAATATAAATGCAGGGAAGTGTTAAGATATTTAATTCCTTGAATAAAGGTTTACAAGAGTTTCGGGGGTGAGATTTACAAATTATCCGAACTATCCTCTTCTGAATTCTGAAAGTTTGAATACTCTGACCGGAATTACCCCAGAAGGTAATGCCGTAACGTAAATGGGAGTACACGTTTGCAAAATATACGCAACGGGAAATACGTGGACTAACTGCATTAACGAAGTTTCGGAATGCGTAACACAATTTC
>NNCF01126361.1:5498-15604 GCA_002313205.1 Laupala kohalensis | reverse complement strand
TAAAATTTGAGGTTTTCAATTTTTTATATTATTATATCTCATTAACTAATATAGGCATTATTAAGAGATCTGATTGAGGTATGCAAATGTTATATATTTAATGATCTAGAAACTGGTCTTTGGGTTTTTTTATATTTAATTTGGAAATAGTAGTAAAGGGGCAGAAACAAATCTGTTTTTATCATTCACACATAGCATAATACCTTATTTTCATTATAGTCTGTGCAATAATAGGGTAATCAACTATATTTTGCACATATATCTTACTAAATTTAATGTCTAAAAATAAATTTCTAAAATTAAGCTATTTGGCTATTTAACAGATTAAGAGTAGAGGTAATGTTTGATGCATTACTCAATTACACAATTATTTTCTGTGTTGATTAAAGATAGAAAGTTGAAATTTCGACAATGTTTCATTTGTATTGCTGAGGCTTACTGAAGATTTTTTATTCTACAAATTTTAATGATAAAATATGATTTTCCTAAAGTTTCTGTATTTTAAATATTACCCACAAACTCATAGAGTTATTGCCTCAGTTATTGTACATAAACGACATTAATTCTTATACCTTCAAATGTGTTTTTGCATTTTTTTAAATACCTACTTCTTAGTGGATGTTAATGCTACTCTATTAACCTAACATTATATACATTTGAATAGATAATAACTATAACACATTTACTCTACACAAGAACAAACTATCTGAATTATCTATCTGCAATTTAAAAATATGTATTTAATTGAACAGGTACTTTATCCATATAGAAAATAATAAGAAATCATATAATGATCGTTAGTTTGAATATTACATATAATTTTAATGATATATGCGAAATGTAATATGTATGAAATTTAGTTTGATCTACAAAAAAATGCCACAGCTTGGTAGCAAGTTTGTCATCAGAGATTTGAGATTTTATGTTATTCTCTACACAATTTGTCAAGAAATCTATTAGTCACTGAGTGGAAGCTTAATATGGCCAATAATTTTTTTTTTACAAAATAATATCTTATCTAATTAGTGTAATCAACTTTACACTNATCAACATTATACAAAAAAGAAATATAAGCACAATGAACACATCAAATAATATTTGTAGCAAGTCATCATGAAAAATAACTAAAGATTATCAACAAATTCTACTTCTAAACTGTGGTTCACATAAAAGAACACACTTAGACAATGTAGAATAATCTGCAATTGTGAACAACTACTATGAACAATCCATCTTTGTTTGGTAACAAATTGGTAACATTCCAATGATACAATAAAAGAAACAAAAATTTAAACCATGAGCTCCTGAACAAATCATATTTATCACACTGATTGAAGTAGCAAACACTATTTGATCACAAGCTACTCATTCGGTTTTTAAACACAAAATATAAGAATAACTTCCAAAATGATAAAGGCACTTTCAAATATTTTCCTAGTATTTTATTAGAACCCTGATAGTTGGAAAACGATATTATTATCCTGAAGATTACATTTAGCACTAAGATTTTCTCCCAGGAAACTTCGGTTGGGAAGGGTCCGTGTTATATTTCGACATCTTCCTCCGATAAAATGTAGCGCAAACGTTACGGAAATAGTCTCCTAAATAATCTCTCTCTCAAATTGTCACATTGAATGCAGCAGACGCTTTCTCCCTACAACTACTCTGTCCCTACTCCACAAACGAAGAAGCGAGAACCGTGGAACAGCTGATTAAAGGGGCTACGAGAATTTGCGCCAAGAAAAACTAACTTTTATGAGTAATTTCGTTCTTTAAAACTGAGGACACGGCTGTCGCTTCTCTCTTACATGTAGGTCTCTAGTGGAGAGAAGTTTCCACCCGTTCTCTTTCTCTATTTATGATGTTAGACTTAATATTTTCTGGTGAATTTTCATTATATCACAGAATGTGTTACTGAGCAATCTGCAGGCTTCTTTTCCCAGTATTCATTCATTCCAAGAATACACAGAAAGTGATAAACTTAAAATTTAGAAGCTAAATGAAAAAAAAGCAAAAACTGTTATGGTTCAGAACTTTGTTTACAATAATAACGATGATTCATTAATTAATTTTATTATCAAATATTTTTTTATTTATCTGGAAATTGTCCATGTGAAAACAGTCATTGTTTGTAAACAAACCCCCACCTTTACTACAATACTGAACAAAAATTCAAGCGTTATGAGTGAAATCTCAACTCTTCTAGAGATTAGCAAGCACCTTTACAATTTACAATTGTGTGATTGAAAAGAACAAACATAAAGGGGTAGAATTTCAACAATAGAATAGAAAACAATGATGACAGTGTCTTGATTTATATCATATCAGTATATGCTTTTATCTAACATGACAAACTTACTGAATACAAAAGTTGAAATCTAGAACTGTGAACATTTGTTTGATTGTCTTCTTGAAATTGCAAATACAATGAATAATTTGCATAACAGGATGAGCAAAACTTAATTTCAATACTCTTGTGCATAGATAAAACTTAAGGCACAAATTAACACAAACCAACTAAAAAACAAATTTTTATATAGAAAATATTTCACCCACATGTTGTTTTTAAATTATATACAATGCTTTATATTATTAATACACCACAGGCTACTTTTAAATTTACTTATCTATTTAATGTCTTTTAGCAAAGTTTAGGTCATGAGGCCTGCTCTTCCACCTAACCAGATTCAGATAGTGTTTGTTACTTAAAATTGAGATACAGTTTGGTTTTCTACAGAAAAAATTATTTATATAAAATCATGACTATACTTTGTCCTGCGTTTAGCTGCATATACAATGTAATAAATGTTGAATTTGCTTTGTTGGTTCACTTTATTGTACTTCATACAGTAGGTAGTTTATTTCATATTTTTGTGAGGGTTCATTGAGAACATGCAACATATTCTAACTTTACAATTTAAAGAAGTAGTCAAAGATGAAATCCACCCCTACAGAGGCTTTGAAGACTATTACATTACAAAAACCTTTTAGAAAAAATAGGGAATATGATAAACAAGGGACAAGTCCCTTCAAAAGGGACCAACTTGCAGCCCTAGAACAGGTAAACTGCAATGAGAATGTAGAAAACTAGAATTAGATGTTTAATCAGATCAGCTCAGAACTTATGTGGATATACTTAAGGTAAAGTTCACATCAATATCAGAGGCTCTTATCCATCAAGATATGTAAGTGTAAAGTATGGAGTGAGTCAGTATGTGTATAAGATAATTTCCTGCCATACATTTGTAACCACAAAATTTTACATTCAGACAGTTTCTTGGCAGATTGTGTTAGTATGAGACTAATATAGTTGAAGACTACTCCAATCTTGTGTTAAAACGTTGGTATTAGTAAAACAAAATAAAAATATAGAGCTTGATTAAACAAGGGGTTAAATTAATTTTTTTTTTATTTTATTAAAATGTATACTTTTGCTATATTCCATTATCACTAACTTATCATTCAAGTTATGGAAATTTAAGTTTGAATAATCAAAAGATAACCCATTGTCAGTCGAGAGATAAATGCAAAGCTCACAGATGAGGAGCAATCAAATTTAGCTGAAAAAATATGTTTGCAATCTTTCACTAAACAATAATCTTTGACAATTTGGTACAACAGAAAATTAGTTGTTGATTCTTAGTTGTGAATTATGTTTAACTGAAGAATTTTGCTTCTAATTTTGCACAAAACTGGAAGACCAGAACGGAAAAGTTTTAGTAGTTACTTCCAAATTACACAATAATTCTTTAGGAAGTACTAGTGTAAGTTGAAATATTTCATCAAATTAAATTAATAAAAATTTTAGTTAATACTGCTAAAGTAAAAATTGAAATTCGTAAATAATTGAAAATTAATAGTCTCTAAATTAATTGACACTAATAAAAAACCCAATTAGTTCTTATTTGTGAAATTATTTCAACCAACACAGCAGCTAGCTATTGGCAATCTCTGGTACCTTAAATACAGTTAAATCTGAGTCGTAAGGTGTTTTATAGACTTTTTTTAGATTAGCATAATAAACAGTAAAAACAAAATAGATGATTTTATAATTAAGTTAATTAAGAAGGTGCTATTTTACACACAAACAATAATAAAAATATACTTTACATATATCTAAAGCTTTATCATCATTTGGGCACACCACACAAACTCTAGAATACACAGAGATACCAAAAAGACAAAATAATTTATAACATAATTGTTATCAAAATAAAAAGAACTCACCTGAATTCTCAATGCTACATTGTACTTGTTTAGAGTTGATTCTTTAAGATACAATTCTCTCTTTTGATAGTTTCATTCTAGTTGGTGTAAGTGGTGCAGTAACATCAGTCATCTCTTTATGAGAATCAACAATAATAGAATAATCTGGAAGTTGTTATTCTCTTTGCTCTAGTACAATAAAGTGTTCATTTTTACTTTTAAGGTTGTTTTGAGGACAGACCCTTACATCACTTCTCTTCTTTAATATCATGCTCAGAATTATCGCAGACAGCTTCAAATTTTTCAGAGTCAGCAGATCTTTCGACAAAATTGTCCTTAGAACAATCTGCACTGAACATTTCAACTAATGATACATTTTTGTTCAACTTTGTCACTAGTGTGGCCA
Source organism: Laupala kohalensis (assembly GCA_002313205.1). Taxonomy (NCBI): domain Eukaryota; kingdom Metazoa; phylum Arthropoda; class Insecta; order Orthoptera; family Trigonidiidae; genus Laupala; species Laupala kohalensis. The sequence continues at coordinate 10,992 of NNCF01126361.1, read as the reverse complement.
TTGGCAACTAAAGATTTTTGTTCTATATTAGCTTACAAGGCATCACACAAAACCTTAACATTTCCATCAAATGGGACATTGTCACAGATTTTTTCCATGTTTCAAAGATTGACATGTCGTCCATGTTTGGAAAAGGTAGCTCATAAACCTTTATCTATTCTTTATAACCCATCTTTAATCTGGGATTAGTTTTCAAATCATTTTCCGTCTTCACAATCTTTTCCTTAGTTAGATCACAGTCAAAAGAATATTCCTCAAGAGGATTTTTCAATTCTGTATTAGAACTTATGACACTTTTGCCATCATGTTCTTCAACTTTTTCTGAAAATGGAGAAACAGCAACAAAAGGAATGGGATTTAAGTGATCCTGCAAATTCTCTCCATTTTCATCTATATTCTCCTTTCTGATTATATGAGATTTAAAACTGCTAGCATCAAGGTCGGGGTTATTCCTTATTTCTAATAGTTGTTTCATAATATCATTCGATTCTGATACAGCAACACAAATAGTTTGAAATTCAGTGCTTTTATTATTTGCACTCAATCCATCTACTTCTTCAGATACTCCTGGAGATCCTTGTTCAGTAAAATACTCTTCTTTATGGTTCAAATAATTTACACCACTCAGAGTACTACTACAGCTCAATTGTATCTCACTAACATTATTGTAGGAAACATTATCTGTAAACTATAAAAAAATGTATGCTAAGGACTGCAATGACATAATGATTCACAAAAAAGCAAACTCCCATTTAAATCAAATTATGTGAATGAAGCATCTTGAAAAAATTTCACAGTTCTCATTAAAGAAGACACATCAACAACTGGTACATTTACTTTTCCATTATACTATGAAATCCAATAAGTGTTTTGTTTCACAGTATTTAATTCCCTTCATGGGAATCGTTGCCATTGAATGATAATCCACAAGCAGGTTCTATTTTGGAAAAAGAAACATGAATCAAATCTTAACAACTATTTCTTCATAAAAAAGATAAACCAAGCCAGATATTATTCCCTGCAAGGTTAAAGTGTTTTTACATTAAGTTCTTAAAATTCTTATTCATGCACATGATTGATATGCAACATTTTGTTGTTTGCAAACTTGATATCCAAATATACCTTTTGTTTCCTCTTTACTGTATGCACATATAAAAGATTAAGGAAAGCAATAAATATGACGATGTTTAAGCTTAATAAAATATAGCCTTTAACATTTCAAAGAAATGTATTATGTAGGTTGTCATGAAAGTTTCTCAAACAATTTAATGGAGATATTTATCCTATTGTACCTATATAAGACAATGAACAAGTGGAATTTGAATTGAATCTTTGGTAACAATTAATTGACAGCGATAAATTGTTCTAAGTTTTCTAATGATATCTCATTACTTTTCATATTGATAATTTAATTACTTTCAACAAATTCTGATATTATTTCAATATCACATTGATGAAATGCCTGTGCATTAAACTGACATTAAGGAACTGTTCTTTCATGCCTTTATAACAGTCGAGCACAAGAATTATAAAAGAATTTTATTGAGTAAATTTGAAATATACGTTGTAAATCATTTATTGATGGGACTTCTAGAAAATTATTTTCTTTTAAGACAAACTGTTGTATCTTGGCCATTAACACCATTAATATTATTGCAATTTTTTCAACTCTGGACATTAAGTCATCAAAATTCAGTCAATGAATTAAATGAACTGTACTCAATAGCTTTCTCATAGAATATTTCAATTAATTTTCTCAAAGACAACACTTTGCTCTGATACAAAAAAGTACAAAGTACACAGGAAAAAATTAACACTCCCTATTTTAACACATGTTAAAGACACTCGTATAATGCATGTATCCGAACACAAGAAACTGAAATATTCTCTTAGATTTCAATCAGTACCTAAACAAATTACATGACCACATTCAACCCCATAGTTCAAGTCAATTTATAGTTTGATGACAAGAGACTATTTTTATAAAGTCACTTTATCTCATCGTCTTCAGTATCCTGCATTGAGTCCCTAATTTTCTATGGAAATGAAAAATATACAACTACGTATTATTAACATGTATCATATTATAGCTCCCCTTCCTACAAACCCCCTTTAATTGTACTTAAACAACCCTCTTACCTCCATGAATTATGAAATAAGAAGAGAAATTAAGTTACATCCCCTGACATTATATGTTAGAATCAAACACCACAAAACACTCAGATTATATTATTGCCACATCATTTACAAATCCAATCATCCTATTTACCCACNATACCCATAAAATGTCAGTGAATGCATTGCTAAAAACTCAATTTATCTTTGAACATACATATCTTGTACAAGTTTTTAAGTCTGAGAAACTACAACAAACCACATTTATGAAACATATATAAATATATAAAAATTAATCTAATAAATCTGTTTCATCTGTATCTGTACCTGCTCATGCTAGATACTGCAAAAAAAAATTTTCTTTCTTTGAACTTCTCCAAAAACTTGGTCAAATGATAGAGTTAAATACACAAGAATAATGTTATATCTGGACCCTAGGAGTCCCATCCAATCTATGATTCAATAGACAACACTACATAATGCAAAATCAAAATTTCCACATATGATCGCTTCTCTTTCCATTACAACTAACAACTTAAGTGATTCTCCCTGTGCATAAATGAAACCATATCAGTTGTTCTGCGAATGATGCATTTATGTGTAACAGATTGTTCTGGAAAAGATACATAATACAGGTATGTATTTCGGACCTTTATTAATAGCTTTTGGGTTCGTTTCTTTGTGATACCTTTTATGGTTTTGATTTTTTTCACATCCTTTACACATGCGTATGTACTACTTATTTATTTATGTGTTATTTTAAATGCCAAACAATTGCTTCATTATGATAAGTACTGAACTCTCCAATAATACTTCCACCAACTTTACAAGAGAGTCAGTTTTTTATTGACACACTTTAGGGAAAACCAGCACTGACAAATTTTTATAAGTAGTATTAACATCTTTATTAATACAAGTTATTTATAAAACTGTTTGTAAATTTACTACCTTTCTTCATGCTAAATTACAAAGTAATTTAATTAGACCCAAATTGTTTTTAGAAGATGAAGTTTAAAGAAAAGTAAACATACTATTGTAATACTTCATTTTAAATCTTTGTTCCTTTTACATTTAATAATCATTTTTTTATTATACAATTTTTTGCATACAAAATGACAATGCAATGTCTTATAGGTATTGGCAAGATAGTATAAAAGATAAAAGATAATATGCAGTACAAAGAAACTTAATTAGTTTTATTTCACAAGTAAAGAGAGTATGTTTTATTTATAACTAAAGTTAAATAAAAGTAAATGATAAGTAACTGTTGTGCATAACTGTAACAAAATTGTATTTATTTAATGAATAAGCTAATTGAAATCTCATAATTTTGTGTGGAATAAGTAAGTACAATAATTCCGTAATTCCCAAAGTGGGTTCCATGGAAAAGTCACCAGGGTTCGAAGTATCAGTTAAGTTTGTATTTAATAATATTTGTTAATGAATAGCAACAATTGCTTATTCTGTTTGTTATATAAATATTTGTGTGTCTGTAGGTGCTTAAAATTAATTTTTTTAAAAATTTATCATGGATAAATGGTTATGACCTAAGTGAATATCACATCATATTTCAAGCTCAAATGCAGTAGCTGATAATGAAGACTAAATAGTGTTCCCAAAACATGTTAATGAGAATGTTGTTGTTTGTTGTTCAGAAATATATATTTGATATGTATTTCTATCAGAAGATGGGAACAATAACATTTATGATTTAACAGTTCTAAGAGTCAAGTACAATAATTGGGATGAATAAACAAAGGTCAATCAATTTTTTACAAGAGTTTTTGAAAATATATTATTTTTACTTATTATGGATTAGCTTTTTGTGTGTTTTATTTTTAAGTTTCAATTGAAGTTTTATTTCAAGCTCTTTAAGTACAGGTAGTAAGTACTTTTTTACATCCTTGTTTGCATTCCCCAGTGTTTTGAGGCTGGTATTTTTCTTTAAAAAATCATTCTTTTTTTTTCTTGTAATATTTGACCCATGGACTGAACTAATTTTGGCAGAACATTCCTTTATCAAATCTGAACTCTGTTATAGCTCTATCCAGCTTCCTTCAACTTTGAGAGAATCTTGGATAAAACTGACAAATGTACCTTAATAAAATATACAACTTTCTCAGACTCCTACGCTTTGAACAGGACCTTGCTTGAGCCATCATACTACTTTAATGTATTTATCACTTTGTTTGGTGCAGATAAAGCAAGCACATATCTGTAAGCACTTCATAAGAATTAGAGTCATAAGCTCACCCTCCGCTTCCCCGTTGTAAACAGCAACATGACATGGGGCTTTCAAGATCATCATCTTCCCACACATCCTACAGGATAAGTCAAGAGAAATGTGAATCATTCTCCACAACACCAAAAATTCCTCATGAGCTTATCTCAAACTTAAAAACACATAATAAATATTGGTCGGAAATAAGAGTGTACTGATAATAATAATAAATTTATTGTTAAAGATACAGTACAAACTGCGTATAACCACGTGGAGGGCAATAAACAAATTTACTCTCCGGAAGCTAACAAGGGACCATCCCATCAATTCCGATCAAGGGCCCTTAAGCNTCCCATCAATTCCGATCAAGGGCCCTAAGGCAGAGGCGGATTCAAAAATTTCAGCAAAAGTTCCTAGATAAGATAAAAAGTTAGCTGCGAGTTATAATACATATATAATGTCAATATGTATATATACATATATAATGTAATTTAACGCAAATATGTTTGTAAATTTACATATACAAGTTATTATCGAACTTTAGATTATTCTGAGTAGTGTGTTTAAAAATCATAAGAGTTGAAAAAACACTAAATTCACGATTTATTGTTACAATAAACACGCCCCTATACAAAGCCTAGAGAACCTGTATAAGAAATCCGCCTGTACACGAAAGAAAAACGGAGAAAAACCCGGGCCAGGATGGAGCTACAGAATTAATGTACACAACCCTGCCACAGTTGAGTACACATAAAACTAAATTAATATGAGCCATACGGCATCACAACCATGCAAGAAAATAGTTTTTGAAATTGTTATAAGTTATTTAAAAAGTGCTACAGCAATGGCGTGATAAAGTACAAGACGAATTTAACTTTTATTAAAATCAATAAATTCTTTTACAGTGTAGAAGCACTGGTGCAGGAGGTAGTTTTTAACCGCGGATTTGAAGAGATTCAATTTCATAATATCTTTTATATTCTTGGGCAGGGAATTATATAGAACGATTCCCGAATGATAAGGTCCTTTTTGGAAAAGAGTGGTTGACACTCTAAGGCGATGAATATTATTCCTATTGCGAGTATAGTGTTTGTGAACGAGACTGTTTCGTGTAAAGCAAGGGTGGTGCTTCAGTAATTCGGTCTTAACAAACACGAC